>CM067216.1:52261857-52458895 GCA_034190945.1 Octodonta nipae
CCGGAATTGTGGGTACTTCAATTGTGGGTCTTCTTTATTGAGGGAATACTTATAAAAAGTATTTAGACCTATTACAAAATGACATAATACCCTGTTCAACAGAACTTTACCTGAATGGTGAAAACCCCAATATACTGGCAGATTCGGTATGGTTTCAACAGGATGTATATCTGTATATAGGTATGTAGATCTTTTTTTTTTTTTATCCGAAGAGGGGGGAAATACATACAGCTAGCACGTGCTGGCCGTCGTGCGGGACTCCCGATACAATGACTTCAAAGCTAGAGTAAATCGTTGCATTGAAACCAGTATACCGTATACCCGCTAAAACCCTAACCTCTTTCTCCTACAACCATGGTCCCCTGCGGCACTCTTACTCAATACTACTTCGCAAGGGTGGTTCATTGCAGATGTTTACTGCTCTTACATTGGAAGCCTCTAAAGCCTACTCCTCGAACGTATTGCGGAGTTCTTTGAGGATCGTCTCCGCGTAATCTGATACCAAGTTCCAGGCTTGGGGGCCCTTCAGCATGGCTTCTACTAATTGTTCTGGAACGATATTAGTCTCCAGAATCCTCTCCACTTCAGCACGTTGATCCTGAAACCGGGGGCAGGAGAAGAACACGTGTTCCGCGTCCTCTATCACGTCCGTACAGTGCGGGCAGTTTGGGGAGTTTGCCCTCCTGAACCTGTGCAGATATGCTCGAAAGCATCCATGTCCAGTCAGGAGTTGAGTGATGTAAAACCCAACCTCCCCATGCTGGCGGTTGACCCAACGACTGATGTTAGGTATCAATCGATATGTCCACCGGCCTTTAGTAGAGCTGTCCCACCTCTCCTGCCATTGCCCTAGACTCATGGCCCTTTCATCGCTGTTTCCTGTCGGCTGGTCTTTTTCTAACTTTCTGCGATAAAGCCGTCCCCTTTCTGCAGCCAGGATGTCGATTGGTAGGGTAGAGGCAATCACACTCACCGCCTCGTAAGACACAGTGCGGTAGGATGATGCCACTCGAATCGCTGAGAGCCGCTGGACTGATTTCATTTTCCGGCGGTACGATGGTAGCTCGAGCGATTTCTCCCATACCGGTGCCCCGTACAACAAAACAGAAGTAGTTACTGTTGCCAGTAGCTGTCTTCTTATCTGTCTAGGGCCTCCGACATTCGGCATTATTCTAGATAATGCCCCCTGTACCCCAGCTGCTTTCTTGCTGGCCGCGATTATGTGCTCTTTGAAGTTGAGCCGTGTGTCCAGGAGCACCCCCAAATAGCTGATGAAGGGCTGCGACTGTATGTAGGTGTCGCCTATTTTGAGGGTGATGGTTTCCCTTGCCTTTCGACTGCTAACAAGAAGTGTTTCGGTCTTTTGCTCTGCTAAACTCAAGTCCGCTGAGCGCATCCAATGCTGAATTGTGGCTATAGCGAATGAGAAGGTTGTTTGTATCTCCTCTATGTGCTTGCGCACTATGATCAATGCCACATCATCGGCGAATGCCACTAGCCTGACGCCCTCAGGCAGACCGAGCAGGAGCAGGTCGTTGTACATTACGTTCCATAAGAGGGGGCCCTGAACAGAGCCCTGAGGTACACCTCCTGTGATCTCATAGTCTACTTGCCCATTTTCAGTTTGGTACAACAAGATGCGGTCCTTGAAATACGCTGAAACCATTCTGCGCAAGTACTGAGGAACTTCCATCCTGGCAAGAGCCTCCAAAATGCGGTCCCAGCGGGCCGAGTTAAAGGCGTTCCTGATATCCAGGGTGGCTATTAGACAGTACTTTTTTCCACCTCTTCTCCATCTCTTTCCCGAGATAGCCTCTCTGGCGATGTTGGTAACGAGTGTCACGGCATCGATGGTTGATCTCCCCTTTCTGAACCCGAATTGGTTGGTAGAAAGTTTCGGCTCAACGTAGGGCTCCAGCCTATCTGCTATTATCCTTTCAAAGAGTTTTCCCGCAGAGTCCAACATACAGAGGGGACGATATGATGACGGTTCGTCTGGAGGTTTCTTTCCCCCTTTAGGAAGGAGCACAAGCCTCTGCTTTTTCCACTTAGTCGGGAAAACCCCCTGCTTTAGGCAGGTCTCATACATGTGTAGAAACATGTCAGGCCTATTGGCTATGGCGCATTTTAGCGCGATGTTAGGTATGCCATCTGGACCGGGAGCCTTGCCGTTTTGGAGCCGGTTGCACGCGCCCATCAGCTCATTCATAGTCACTGATGGTATATCTTCGTCCCTCACCTGCCACGAAGGATAAGCGGGTAGCTCAGGCTTCGCAGGAAACAAGTGAGTGACAATGCGGTGCAATGATTCGGGGCAGTTCGTTGATGTCATGGGAGGGGCCTTAATTTTATGCATCACGATTTTATACGGTTTTCCCCATGGATCTTGATTAACTTCGTCACACAACTCCTTCCAGTAGGATCTCTTGCTTGAGAGAATGGCTCTTCGTAGTTGTTGTCTTTTGATCTCATAGTCGAGCCTTAGTTCTTCTGTTGTGACCCTGTCGCGTCTTCGTGCTCGTTGATGCAGCCTTCGTGCTTTGAGACACTCTCGTCGGTGTTGTGAGATTGTGTCGTTCCACCAGTAAACTGGTGGGCGGCTGTTGTTCTGCCGTCTCCTTGGCATGGAAGCATCGCAGGACTTGACAACGCTTGTCATTACCTCTTTGGCAGTGGCTTCTGCGCTTGTTGCTATTGACAATGGTTCCTGCTCCATAACCAAGGCGAATGAATCAGCATCGAAAGCATTTTTGTTCCAAGCGACTGGCTGTGGCCTCGCACGACTGACACACAATCTTCGTTTGGGAGTGGTGTTGATTTCCCATATAATAGCTTGGTGGTCGCTATTAGTAAACTCCTCATCGACCCGCCACTCACAGCCCCCTTTAATTAGGTTGCTGCTAACGAATGTCACATCGATAATGGAGCTGGCTGTGCCTTTGCGATATGTGCTTACGGCTCCTGTGTTGAGGAGTACCAGGTTGAGCGAAAACATGGTCTCAAGGAGAGCTCGTCCTCTCGCGCTCGTTTCCCGGCATCCCCAGTCAATTGCCCAGGCGTTGAAATCTCCTGCGATGGCGACCGATTCACGCTTCCGTACATCCTCCGCCAAGGTGTCCAAGAATAACTCGAACTCCTCGAGCTGTGCACTAGGAGGTGCATAGCAGCTATAGAAGTGAACCCCTCCCACTTTGGCTCTCACAAGCCATGGTTCGGGGGTATTTGGGAGTTGTTGGAACGGAAGTTTACCGCAAGCCCATATCGCTGCTCTGTCCGTTGTGTCATTTACCCAGGACAGGGTGTCGAAGTTTTTGTACTGCTCGCAGATTATGGCTACGTCGCAATCCAATTCCCGCACCCGCTGTACCAGTAGGTCTTGGGCTGCTTCGCAATGGTTGAGGTTGAGTTGCAGTACTTTCATTTACGGGCTTGTGCTGCTCTCATCGCCTGTTGGTAGATCGGACATTTCCAACTACCCGCAACGTGCCGGCAGTCTGACCTACTATCTTTCTCTTTGCAGAGTAAGCACTTGCCAGGTTGTTGACAAGCCGAGGCATTGTGACCAGCGCCTCCGCATCTGTGACAACAACTGCTTCTGTCAGTCTTGCCTCTGCACGCCTGGGCGTTGTGCCCAAAGTGCCAGCATTTGAAGCACCGTCGAAGGCTGATCCTCTCGCGAACACGTACTGTGCCCCACGCAAGTTTCAGCTTTCCAAGTGCGATGGATTTCTTGGCCTGGACCTCTGGGAGACAAACAACTGCCGTTTGTGTTGATCTATATGCCCGTCGAAGTGATTTCACTGCCTCCTCAGTGATCTCTGCCAGGCCGTCGATATTATCTTTGAGCAGCTTTACCACGTCTTCCTTGGTACTGATCTCATCCAGGTCTTTAATTTCAATCTCGATTTGCGGTATTCGAGATTGTACAGTGGCCCCGCTTGGGAGCTTATTCTTGATGGCGTTACAATAGCGCTCCATCTCCTGAGCGTCTGCCTTCGGGAATAACAACAGGAGATCTCCCTTAGCTGTTCGTCGGATCTTATTGACTTTTTTGCCTATATCCTGCAAGGTGGGATCATTTTTGATACCTCGCAAGATATCTGCATGGGAGCTCTTCTCGCCTTTCTTTATAAGCAGCGTACAATGTGGCGCTGGTTTTTGCTTATTGGTCCTCGGGGCCTTTTTCCTCTTTACCACTTGCCAGTCAGTCAACTGGTTTGAAGGTTGGTTTTTGGTCTGCGGTTTAAACTTGGATTTTAATCCATTGTTTCTCTCCGCTTCTGAATTGACCACCCTACTTGTTGTTGCCTGGGTGGTTTGCCCGATGTTCTGGCAACCTTCTTTACCGGGCTTTAGCTTGCTAGCTAGCACCGGTTTAAGAGTTTTAAGTGGTGGTGCCTTACTTGATGAGGCTACTGAAGGCGAGGCCTTCGATGGTGAGGTCCTTGCTACAGAGGCTACTTTTATTGAAGCCGCCTGCTTTGGGGCCGCCGGTGTTGATGCAGCCAGTTTTGAGTTAGCTGCTTTTGAGGCAGCCGCTTTTGGGACCTCCTTTTGCTTTTCACCTTGTGTCTGAGTGTTTGACAACTTTAATGGCCATGTCTGTGTTGTAGCAGGTTTCGCTACAGGAGGTGGCCGCGTCGTTGACGTCTGATATTTGTCATATTCTGACTTAATGGCGTGTGCCAGTTTCTTGATCTCATGATGTACATTGTGCCTAGGCCCAATGAACCTCAAGAGCTCATCGATCTTTGCTCCTAATTTGTTTGGAGCGCCACTCTCATTTGTTGCCCTTTCTTGGACGTCAACTCCACTATTCGCCTTTTGGAGGACTTGGCTGGATAGTGTCTTGCTGCCAGCTCTAGTTTTAATGGTGGATGTTGTACCATTACTAGTGTTCTTCTTCTTGTCACTATGTGACGGAACCAGTGATAATTCGCTCCCCCCAGAATCCGTGGAGCGTGCACCGGCCACCGAGGCTTTCACTCGATCGGAACCGGTGGCGGGATTATCCTCTGCAGAGGTACCCACCTGGGGTATTAAGTTCACCTTATCACCCATATCCATAAATGGTTTATTTTCGGGGTTCCTTCCCCTATCTGATTTTGGTCCGCCCTGAGGAAATCCTCAGTACTCCCCATTGCTGAAGAGCGTTCCCCTATCCGCCACCTGGGGAGGCGCCCGGTAGTGGACCAACAACCACCCCGGGAGGTATGTAGATCTGTATGTATGTATATGGATATATGTTTATATATGTGTATTGTATATATGTATGTGTGCATGGGTTTGTTTATGAGAGGGTATAGGCTTATAGGAATGAATGAATATCTTAGTAAAGTAATAGATTTTAATTGTAATGTATTCATCACTAATTTAACACGTTAAGCGCCCATTTGTATCATTTTAGATACAAGTAACCTTGAACATTTAGGCCACCTTTAGGCTGGCTGAATTCAAACACATGCAAGGTATGCGTTTAAATGTACAGGGGACTTATAAATAAAGCATGGCCCGTTGGTCCAATATTTTTTTTGGGATAATAAAATAATATTTTTTGAAAAAAAAGATACATTATATTTGAAATACGAGTACATAACACAATAATTTTCTAAGTGCTTTTACAAATAAAATTTATGAAAACTCACTTTTATTGAATTACTTCTGATTTATGGGTACTAATGAAACATTTCAAACAACATTTTTCACAAGCACTACATTTTTAGCGAGTGAATATTTTGTTTGGGCATATTTCCAATCATGACTGTTTTTTAGTCTTTAATAACAAGCCCAACATCTCTTTTTCTTTGTATAAAATCGATACCAGTGGCCACAAAAGTTAACTCATGAAAATGGGGTACCTGTATCCATTTGAATACAAGTTTTTTATGAAAAAAAATATATAAATTACATAAAAACAGCTAAAAAGAGCATTTTTCATACATTTTTACTAAGTTTACCCAGTGGCCCATAAAGACAATTTTTTTAACATGGTGGCGCTTAACGTGTTAAACATACTTGAATGTTCTCTTGGACACAACGCAAGCTTAAACTTATGTGTCCATTTTCTCTCTTAGTTAGTTTAGTAATAATGATTATGACAATCTTATTGTAACAACTTACTAATTGTTTTTTTGCTAATCATAAAATGAATTGAATTATTTTTCTATTAAAAAATATTTTGAAAATCCTAGATGTATCGTTGCAGAAAGTACTCAGTGGTAACTACAATTTTTATTGGAATAGAGTCATCTATCAAAAACAGTGATCAATCGATTTAAAATATATAATTTTTGGTCAAGTATAACTATTCCAAAGAGTTTGAAATAATCCCGAAATTGTTCATAGATTCGTCTTCATTAAAAATTAGTGTTGACAAACCTCAAGATCTTACCTAACAAAGTGTAATTTCCCACTTAGGCGTCAACTAGTAATCTCCCTGATTTACAGCATCTGATATATTATTTATCAAAAGCACACCATACTTGTCGCGAGATGATAAACTCAAAACACGTATTCCGCTAATTTCGTAGGCTGAATTATTTACACACGAAACCCCTGCACCCTTGTTCTTCAGGTCGACGAATAATCTTGAGAAAATAGTGGCCTGGCTGTAGAACAACTACTTTAACACTTTGGACTCCTTGTACGTAAGCTGCTTTAAAGTTTTGAACTTTCTGGAGCAGTAAGTGCTTGAATGTGGCGAAATTCGTTGGGTAGTTTCAACCGAGAAACAAAGGGTTGAAAGAAATTAATTATTAATTTAGTTCGAAATTCCTCAGATAAAAGTTTAGCAAGATTTCTAGGTGGGAATTATTGTTTAGAAGAAATAGCGTGTACAAAGAACGCAATTTAAACTGAATTTACCGACAAGGTAAAGCTCCCAGGGCCAATAATACGAGGAAAAATTCTATCTTCATTAAAATACAACAGACTTATCCACTAAGGACTTGACGATATGGAAAATGATGCATCCCAACGAAAACGAGGAATACCTGGAATATTTCCCAAAATACTTATTATTTTGAAACTAGCAAAAATACATGAAAAGATTTACGAAGGCAGATATATTTGGCCATCTAACCGTTAATTAAATTATACTCTCATTTCATTGAGTAGCACTGACTACTTCCACATATGAAAATAGATGAGCAGGGAAATGAAATGCTTAACTATAAATTTCATTTGTTTCGACCCGACCGACCCGACCAAACCCGACCGCCGACAATACAAACTGGCTCGATCTTTGATTTGATATATTAAGGGTAGCATAAAAAATTTGAAAGATCATGTGAAATATTTTGTTGTGCTACCCTGTATATATCAAATTTGTAGTAATTTCCCTTAGTTTCATCAGTTTTATTATCAAACTTTAATGTCAAATTGTGATTTCGATATTTGTCATTGCGAATCCTTTTAATTTCTTAGTTTTTTAAATTTCTTGTTCATTTTGTGTAATACTATTGAAAACGGGGTCTGATTTAGACCCTGAAACGTTTGGACTTTAGAAATATACAGACTTTCAAGTTTATGTGGTGTTATCACCAAAGAACTCATAAAAAAAATAAAAACCAGAGATGCCACAATTATCATTCAGAAAACAAAATGAATTTGGATTTTGTTAATTTCCTTAATGTCGCATTGTAGAACATATAATTTTGGAGGTAGCGTGCAATGTACATTAACAAGGGCCTTTGAGCTTATACTTTATGTAAAAGAATAAACTAAAAGTTATAGTTTTTTTATTTTAATTATGGACCAGTACCTGGGTGACCGAGCTTCACTGGCAAATTCAAGGTTTTATCAGAAGCGTACATATATCCAAATAATCGGACATTTCCTTTGTAAACTAATTTAAATTCACTAACATAATATTTTTTTCTTACACTTTTTATTTACATGGCGTTACTACAATTCTACTACCCCCTATATTTCAACCACCCTATATATGCAACTTCTTATGAAAAACCCATTTAAACATTTGTTTCTAACATTTTTAAATCATGCTACTATTCTACTCTTTTGGCCATTCTACAAACGCTCTTATTTCCAAAATCTTTCAACTAACCTCTATAACTATAATTCTACTTCGCCCTACATTTCAACCATTATATATATATATATATATATATATATATATATATACAGGGTGTAAACGGTTTGAGTGCAAAGATTTTGAGGATCAATACTTCAGGTCAAAACAAATCAAAAAACTTTATAACATTTTCAGAAATAAACTACAGTTTTGCCAAAAAAAAAGAAAAAGTTAGAAGTTCTGTAGCGTTTATTACAGTGAATAATAGATTATTTCCGGCTTCAAAATGATTGTAAAGCTAAATATGTAAATACTCAATAGCGTATACACCTTTAATAACTGTATTAACAAAGAAAATTATTATTTAAACTCTAAATATTGTGTTATAATTTGCCCTACATTTCTCCGATCAGATGTGGCAACATAGCATATACTCAGTACTACAGCTGGCCGCTGCCATGAATGCTTTTTTGCTGCCCGGTTCTTTTAAGAAAGTGAAACTGATTTTTGCGTGATATTCGACATAGCGTAAGTTATTTGATTTTCATTTTAAAATATAAATTGGAAAAATAAATAAAATCTGTTGTGAATTGTGAGTTCGAGTGTATTATTTTGTGACAAACAGTGACAATCATATAATTAGGTAAAGACCTGACATGCTATTAATTTGTGGGGAAAGCAAATGTAATAACAAGAATTTTGAATCTTGAATATTTACTATAAATAATCCGTTTGCTCGCCAGAGATTTATCATAATGACATCCTGCAGGTCAAAGGCTTTTATTTGTCTAAGATGAGTAATATTAATTTCTTAGTAACAATTATTTCTCGAAGAATTTAACACATAAAAGAACTACATATAAGAAATGTTTTGTTTAATATAGTTTGTATCGCATTATTTTTGTAAAATAATGTAAACAACTTTGTATCCTCCCTTCTTCAACTTGATGCATAAAATAAATCGCCAAATATAAATATTCATTTCAATACATAGATATTAAAAGGGTACATTTTTGAAAATAATATTTCATAAAATTTATGTACCTTATGTAAATAAATCTACCGGCACTCGAAACTATGAAATTATTTAATACAAAAAAATAACAGGTGTTCATTTTCTTGTGGTGACTCATTCCTTTATTATTCACGCTACAAGCAAATCTTATTTTTAGCGCGACGTTGCCACATTGACAATAATTTACTTAACATGTATTTCAAATTTTCTTGCTTATTAAGGCCTTTAGACCATAGTGTTATAAGAGTTTTTTGTTTTGTTTGGTGGGTACTATCTGCACCTAAAATATATGCAGTCAAACTATTTACACCCTGTATATATATATATATATATATGTATACGCAAGTTGTTGCAAGCTACGCTATAATACATTTATATTATAACATTTTTGTAAACACTTTGTATAACTATAATTCCGCTCCACCCTATATATGCAACTTTTTATAGGCTACCAAATATAACATATTTTAAATCACACTGTATAACTAGAATTTCACACAACCCTATTTTTAAACTACCCTGTATATGCTTTTGTTTATGGCCACCTATTGTAATTTTTTTGGAACCACCATGTATAATTATAATTCCAGTACATCCTATATTGCAACAACCCTGCAGATGCTAATAAGCTACCCTATAGGCATAACATTCTATTAACATTTTTTTAGCGACCTGCATAACAATACTTTTACACCGCCCTGAATGTCAGTTATTATCAATTTCCAACTGCTTATGAGGTACCCTACACAATTATTTTTTCTCGCTGTTTTCTAACCATACTATAATTCCTATATACTGTATTCGAGTAACTAAAAGCGAAAGCAGAAGGCTACGAGAATTATGCGAACCGACCTGAAGAGAGCAGATGTGACTCTGCCGAAACGTCGTCATTTTATCATCGATCCCGGCAGGGATCAGTTATCAACTACGCGGATGAATTCCCGGAAACCATCTAATACATTTAGTGCCCGCGAAAACTTAAATATATATATATACATATATATATATATATATATATATATATATATATATATATATATATATATATATATATACAAACATTGCTCGTATTATAGTATTAGAAAGATAGAGCATACACAAAATTATCGTTTCGTTGTATTACTTACTATGTGTATGTTCTGTGTATAATTCGAATTTGATATTGAAAAGATTTTTGCAGGTTTGCCTCTGTTCGTGTGTTAAACTTATTATTGAAGCGAAAACTTCTTAACGGAGGCCCACACTTACACATATCAAAATAGATGAAACGCATAAGTTTAAATTTCATATGCTTCGTTCTTAAAATACCCATCCAATTCAGTCCTCTACGTAAAAACAGGGACTAGCTAATATATTAAGATTATTTTCGTTTATAGTAAATCAATAATAAATAGGAAATTAACCAATATTGACTTGATATACATTAAGCAAACATGTCCTTTGTTTACATCGTTTTGTTATCGTAAAAAACAAAATACGATTAACACTCAATAGAGGGACTAATGCATTACATACATCAGGAACTTTTATTTCCTTATAAGACAAGTGGTCCAGGGTCTAAAGCGCACGGCTGCGGATCCAAAGTTCACGGGTTCGAAACCGAGAACAATTATTCTGTATTTTAATATTATGTCATTATTATTTAATTTTATGTACCATTTTTAGTTCTCATCAAATGAATATGTCATTTTAATATTACATAGAATAAGAAAAAAAAACTAAATTGTTGCTACCGTTGAATATATAGGTATATCATTTATTGTTTTGCATAAATGTTATGTGTTTGTAATGATTTTAGTTAAGAACAAAGCGAACATTTCTGTGACATCTTGTCTTCAAATACTTATTCAGATGAACAAAACTATTTACAAATACTTACTCAATATCCAAAAATATATTTCTTTGGTGATATATTTAATTTAAGGATTAAATTAGGATTAACACTTGACTCATAACAAAATAGTGACAATTATTTCAATTCACCTGATATTTATATCCATTACTGGGAGTGATACAAATAAAGAAAAATAGAGACAGAGAGATAACGAGAAAAGGGAAGAATATTTCGTAAGATGTAAGACGTAAGAAGCTTCAGGCTCAAATGACTGTCGTTTTTTTTTTAAATGGAACCCTACCTTAAGTGACACCTCGTTTTTAAACCTCTTTAAGGATGAATTGAACGGTGTGTCATTTTTAATACTCCATCAACATTTAAGGAATTTACGGATTAAAACATGATTCCTGGATATTTTTCTGATCGCTGATGTTATTGTATGTATCACTTCTCAAAAATTTTAATAACTTCTTTCGTTAAGTAAGAAAAAAAATGTCTGCTTGTAAATGTCTTAGTTTCTTTCCATAGTCGTTTCAGTGTAGATAAGTCTCACTTTGTTATTTTTCTTACTCGACAAAATGGTTTACACACTAGCGGAAATAATGTTCAGACTAATAATAAGAAGAAAAACTACGAGCAATTTCAATGAGAGGCATCCAGAAAGACACGTAAGGCATAAATACATCACTCAACTGTGGAGCAAATTCAATGCAACGGAATCCGTGGTTAACAAGAAAGGTAATAAGTTCCATCCTTACAAAATCAGACCGGTCCAAGATTTACATTAAGACGACTATGACAGAAGAATATGAATCTGTGAAACATTGCTCGGTCACATAAATGACAATACCAATTTTTTATGCCATGCTTGCTTCCCTGAAAAGAAAGATAAAAGTAGTAATGGTGCGAAATCACATACAGAGCAATATCAAGAGAAGAGAATTGCATGTGAAACACGTCATCAATTAGACGAGAATGAAGAGATCTCTTCGAAAGGATGGACTAAGACAGAATCGCAAAATGGGCCCAAGACAAGATACTAGTAGAGTAGAAAACCATCAGGTCGACCTTTTAAGAAATGGTTGTAAAACTGCATGAGGAACTTTAGCATAAATAACATGTCCTAATTAAAGACGAAGGAGAGATGAAACTTAATTAAGAAGGCATACTGTCTAAATTAACTTTAACTTGAGCAGTATGGAAAAAAACCAATAATACTATATGAAATCAAAAATATAACAAACAATACAATAAATGTATATATAGAATAAATATAGCTAAAAATAGCCCTAATGCGTTACTAGTGATTACTACGAATAAGGAACCTGGTACTAGGCATTCCAAAATCAAGAATTGTATTTGGTTACAAAATACTTCATAATAGATGTGACATTTCCACTCTGAATGCATATAAATAAAGCAGCAACAAAATATTTATTCTGAGACTAACTAAAGAAACTGAAAATTATGAATTGAATGTAACTAAATCTAAAGGTTTGAAAAACGTTCATCATCCACCCGATTTATTTATTATCAATAAATTTTTAATTATTTTTATGTTAACATTTCAAAGTTGATTCTGACTTCGTTGTCAATGGCTTTAAAATATGCATTGAAGATGTAAATTGCAAATTGAAAATATGTAAACCAAACTTTCAACTGGAAATTTACATTTTCAATACATATTTTAAAGCCATTGACAACGAAGTCAGAATCGATTTTGAAGACTTTGAAACGTTTGTTTATTCTTTCAATATACAGCATTTTATTTCAATCGTGGTGTTATTTCCAAAGAAAACATAATAATCAAGAATATCCCACAAATAACATTTAGAAGTTTTTTAAATCTGATAGAAACAAACTTACTTGCATAACCAACAATGCAAATGACAACCGAGAAATAAAGAGAACAACGCATGTTTTCAGTTTGAGATTACTTTAGATCGTCTCTACTGCAATGGGGTTGGATTTATAAGATTCTACAAAATAGAGGAGTGCCATGAATAATCGCAAAATTTGTCAATAAACGGTTATTATCTTGACATATCTACTACACTCAAACATAACACACACATGATGACCATACTATGCCCCTGAGTATTTATTGACTGTCAGATTTACATGTTTAACAGTTTATATCGCGAAATAATTATTCTCTTTAATTAGTGATAGTTTCTCGTGTTTTTTTAACAAACAAATACGTTGAGCACAAATCTGTTAAGAACTGTTGGCGAAAAAAGGTGTAACTGCTACTGTGCTGCATCGAGTACTGATTTTAATAATTCCTGATAATGAATAATGAGAAAACCTTGGTATTGCGCAAACATAGCCTAATTGACCTACAACATTTATGATGTAGGCAATAAATATATCCGGTGTAACAAAAGTACCGGTACCCCCTCCCTGTAACTTCCTATGATCGCATTTTCCGGGAAAACATTTCAGACAAAAGTTGTTCAGTTTTGACTTAAAAATTCAGTGGTGACCTTGTCCTTGACCCCCAGATAATTTTTAATGGTCATTTCAAGGTCTACTTTCTTTTTTAAAATGGAGACCCCCATTTTTTATTCCACAATCAGAAAGAGCGGAAAAAATTACATTAAAGTATGTCTTTGACGTTGGAGTCTACGTCTAGGATTAGCAACGAAAATTTTTCATTTTTTATTTCTATCCTTTATTATTTTCTATTTTTTGCTGAGAGTAATAACTTTGAACATATGCTTTAGAGATCGAAAATAATGTTAAATATATCCACCAACTGCCTTCAAACACTTAAAAAAGCAACTGATTCATATAAAACTAAAATATAATAAAAATAAAAAAAACAAAAACGATAAAAAATTTAAAAAAATTAATAACAAAAAAAAATCACTGGCGCTCGATCAACAAAAGTTTTCAGGTTGCGTATAGAGGAAAGCCCTTCTGAAGACAAAGGGTTACTACGAATGGACAAATAATTAGTCGCTGACAGCTTATGAGACCCCACCTTCTTTTAAAGCTAGGTGACAATATTCGCTGCAACTTTAAGTTGTTGAAACGTGCGTTGAGTGTTTAAAATAAAGGTTTGGTCTTATGGTGCAAAACTGTGTTTTTACATTTGTGACACACCAAAGGTTCCACAGCTTTTCCATTACAATAAAACGTAGTCCAGTACTTGCTTCAGGCGTACTGGTGCCAAAGTAAAATATTCGATTGGCTCCGAACAATGGCGCCATTACCATTTTGAAGGAAACCCATGTGTAGAGACATTGCGATACTACTAATATGGTACCACTTGTGATAGTTGGATGGATATTTATGTTTCTATACCATTATCGATACGTACTCGTGATCTCGATGCTCTGATAGCATTCACTGTCCGGTAAATTCTCATATTTTCTCGAATTTTAGGGTTCCCTCCCTGCTAAGTTGGTACCGAAACCTGCTTTCGACACCTTCGTTACGATACTACTATCGATGCAGGTACCGATACTTTTATTTCGATACCCCTTGCGATAATGGTATTGATAATTAATACTTAAATGGTGAGAAAAAATACAGTTGGATATTAGAGGAAATCATGATAATTTTAGTGTTGTCTTACATGTATCTAATAGAAGAAAGGGCTTGGTATATTCTTTAATACAAACACCGTTTGCTTAGAACTATGTCCTCCAAGATCATTCAACTCCGTCGGCATGGTAGACAACGCCGACAACTGAAATCACTCATATATATTCTTCAGTCACTTTTCTATCTCCTGTATATTGACTTTCAGCCCAGAAGGAGTACTGGAATTAATTGGAAATCTTTGGCACAAGCCGTTTGTGGGTATTTGCGCAAGTTCAGCACCATCGTGCCGAGGATGTATACGATGCAACAAACTGGGTTTTTAGAAAGATTCACAGTTTATCGGTTATTAGTAATTGATTAAGGCCTTTGATTTTTACTGGCATCCCACACAGCGAGAGGCCTGTGGGATTAGGAACAAAACCAAAGAGCGTTTTGTTCGCCAACCAAGGCAGAAAAAATATACATAATATTTCAAATACAAACCAACAATAGATTCTGTCAAAGTATCGTGTAAATTGGAATACTGAAGAATAGAGGCCTACAATTAAGTTTTATTGTTAAGACATTGACGAAAGGACAAAAACTGTGTTAAACATTTTCATAGGATGGTTCTCGTACGTCTTTCAGTATCTTGGCCACAATACCACTGATGACAAATATATTTACTGCGTTGCTGATATTCTTCCTATACATCCATTACTTAGTTACTCTAACTGATTTTTTGTGTATGCTAAAGACCAAAACTTATCATTAAAGATGCATATTAAATAAAACTAGCTGTCGCCCAGTGGTCGAAATTCGACCAATTGTGTCAATATCTCTGGCAGGTTAAGTAACTTGAAAATCGTATCGGCACATTCTATCCTAGGACCTTAGGGAGAACAGCAATTACACTGAACGGATCCAGATTCGGAACCTCTGTGTGATAGTTTCCTCGAAAATTCTAGATGTCGGTCTTACATCTCGCTTCTACAAATAAGTAAAGAAATTCAAGTTTTTTTCAGATATAATTCATAGGACTTTATTTGTGTTCAAATTCGTAATTCTTAATTTAATATGACAACAAAGCAACCGCTAATGGGCTACCATACATATTTATTTTTTCTAACCTGTCTGTATAGCTATAATTGCACTCAATTCTCAAACATTTATTAAAATCCTCATTATAATTCCATCTCATTATATATTTCCACCACCCTGTATATGAAACTGCTCATGGACCACGCATAATATTTTTTAACATTTTTGAACCACCCGGTCAACCATTCTGTATATGCCACTGCCTATGAGCCACGGTATTTACTCTTTTTGTTTATGAAATTTTTAACTATCTTCTGTAACTATAATTCTACTCTGACCTATATTTCAATCATCATATATATGGAACTCTTCGTGGGCTACTCTATAAATCATTTCCGTTTCTAACATTTTTTATCATCATCCTGTATATCTGTAATTCCTCTCACCCTATATTTCATCTTCTCTATATATACAACTGCTTATGGGTTACGAAATGTTGCATTTCCATTTCCGCCACTCTGTATATGCATCTCTGTATAATACTCTTTGCACCACCCTGTATAACCGTAATTCTACTGCATCTTCTATTCCAAGAACCCTGTAAATTCAACCGCTAATGGGCTTCCCTATATAATTATTTTATTAGTTATAATTGCACTCTACTCTGTATTTTAAACACCCTATATATGCAACTGCTTATGTGCCACCCACGAAAAAAATTAGTTTGAACATATCTGAAATCGCCCTGTATAATTATAATATACAACGATTACTTTACCACTAAACAATAACAACTCTTGCATGCCACTTCCAGTAGTACATGCTCTAAGTATAAACAGCATTGGTCCCTCTATATATAATTACTCAATGTTTTGAGTCTGGTGGTGGCGGCACGCGGCACATTCAGTTGTTTCAGTTGTTTGGCGTTGACATTATGACGTAAATAATGAATTTTTATTATATTTTAATGAATGAACCATTATTATAAATTAATATTAGCATTCTGCACTGAAGGTCGTCAGTAGATACTAAACAAAATAAAAATGTTGAAAATCGGTTGAGAGACAGAGGAGAAATTGGTACCTAATCGTTTTGTCTTAGCCTATTTATATATAGATATTTTATTTAATGAATGAACCATTATTATAAATTAATATTAGCATTCTGCACTGAAGGTCGTCAGTAGGTACTAAACAAAATAAAAATGAAGAAAATCGGTTGAGAGACAGAGGAGAAATTGGTACTTAATCGTTTTGTCTTAGCCTATTTATATATAGATACCAAATAACAGAACAAAGAAGCAAAAATTTTTAAAATCCATGAGAGTCTTATCGACCTGTCCATCTATCGATAGTATTGATAAAGTTAAATTATCATAGTCATAATAAAATTGTTCCATTTTTCAGTTCCCAGTTTGGAGAGGATCCTACTCGGATTGGCATGTCCTAAATTTAACTTTTTCGCAAAATGAGCAAGACTAGAGTGGGGACACCTACCTTTATTTTAGATAAAAAAAATTAAATTTCGATAGTATTTTGTTATCATCATTTATATCCTGATTTAACTACCAATACCGATTGAATATAACTGGTTTACCTATTTAGTAAACTGCTATAAGATTGTCTACTAACACCTGCAAGTCGTCGTAATACTACTAGAGCAAATGTTTTTGGACGGGAGCGCTTATCAGTTGTGCTACTCTTGAAGAATTGATATGACAAATAGTATTACTTATGACTTCAAAATTTAGGGATATCCTACATGAAACAAAGAGTCATAAAACTTGATTTTATTGCTCTATTCGAAATAAAGACAAAAGAGAAGTTATTTCCTTTGCTACAGAATACGTTTTATTTCTTAATTTGATTGTAAAAAATCGTCCATTTCTAGTACTTCTACCAATTATATGTTATGCACGTATCTAATCTACACAGTTTAGTCAGTTGAGGAGATTGAACGAGAGAGCATGAGTGGTCCCAAACATTTTGTAGCTGAAGAGTTCTGCAAACCTCAGTAAATTTTTCGTCATATACGTTCACATAACATAATTATTATTGATACATTAAACGTAAGTCATTATTGAATAAAAATCAATTACCTATTCAAAACTTTGTATTAAAACAATATTGTCATAAATTCAATAAAAACCAGGAATAATGACATGGTTTTTTCATCCTTTATATCTTAATATATTTTTATTACAAAAACTTTAAAAACCCGTCGTATTGTAGGAAACTTAGCATGACTTTTCCTATAAATACCTATACCTATATCTGCTCAGAAATAAGATAATTACCTATAAGTAAAAAATTTGGTCAAGTACGAGTTGTAATCGCATACTAAGGGTTCCGTACAACTTTTAAGATTTGATACAATGTAGGTGAATCATACTTTTTCAAATATACCAAATCTTTTTCTAATATACCAGTCTCAGAAAAGCAGGAAATGGGTGCATTTTCTTATATTTACCCAAATATTTTTTAAAGAAAGCGTTTTAAATTTATAAAAATATACACTTTTATTTTCCACACATAGACTTTTCATTTTATATGCTACATGATTCGCTTGCTTTTTTTAAAAATATGTGCTTAATTTTCTTAGTTGACCGGCAAAGTTAAAATTAGAGTTTTACTAACAAACTTTCAGGGAAGCCTTATTTATATATTACTGTCTGAATTTTGGACATATTATTTAAAAATAAATGCAAATAAAATATATTTTTCAAAGTGTAGTTTCTAAAGGGGGAATAAGTCGATGTTTACTATTTTTGTTAATTTAAAAATATGAAAAAAATATATTTGTAATTCTCATAATAATCCTTTTATTTGATATAATACATGATGCGTTTGCAATTTTATTTTTATTTTCCATTTAATTGTATAATTTGTCCCCAAAATTAATATTGGGGTTTTCTAATATATTTTTTTATAATTTTCAACTGAGCCCCAGTACCCCTAATTATTTTCAAAATTTTAGGTAGTATGGTTTCTGAAATAAAGCGGGAAATGAGAATTCGTTATATATTGTTGTTAATATCTTGTAAATGATTAATTTTAAAAATATGAAATGTATATGTATATATATATATATATATATATATATATATATATATATATATATATATCATATTTCCCGTAAAGAACCCTTTCATTTGATGTATTGCATGAAGCCTTGAAAAGGTTATTTTTTCATTTTTAGTTTAATTCTATAATTTTCCCCCCAAAATTAATGTTAGGGGTATCCCCTTATTTTTCCTGTAAAGTTCAAATATTTTTTTTTATAGATCGGAAATAGAACGGGGAAATGTGTAATTTTCCTACATTTTTGTTAATATCCTTTAAACAATTTATTTTAAAAATATGAAAAAATACAGTTGTATTCCTCATAATAACTTCTTTCATTTGATATACAGCATACATGATGCTTTAATTTTTTTTTCTGTTTAATTCTATAATTTGGCCCCCAAAATTAATATTACGAATTTCTTCGTATTTTTCCTGTAAACAAAAAATATGTTTTTGTACTTTGGGAAATAAAAGGGGGAATGGGATTTTTTTAAATATTTTTGTTAATATATTGTAAAATATTCAGTTTAAAAACATAATATATTTGTATTCGGCATAATGTGCCCTTTGATTTGATATATTACATGATGCGTTAGAAATATTTATATTTTCCGTTAAATGCTATAATTTGTCCCCTAAAACTAATATCGGTTTCTCCTTATTTTTCTGGTTAAATTCAGGTGCGATCCTATATCCCTAATTTTGTTCAAATTTTTACGACTTATAGTTTCGGAGATAAGGTGAGGGGAATCGAAATTTTTTTTTATATTATTGTTAATATCTTTTAAATAATTTATTTTAAAAATATGAAAAAAATATATTTGTTTTTGCCATAATGAGCCCTTTCATTTGATAAATTACATGATGCCTAATAAACAATTTTAATTCTATCGTTTCTATTTAATTCTGTAATTTGCCCCCAAAATTCACCTTATTTTTTCCAATAAAATTAAGATGAGGCCTTATAACTCAATTTTTTTTTAATTTTACGGTTTATAGTTTCGGAGATAAGGTGGGGAATGGGTAATTTTTTAAGTATTTTTGTTAATATCTTATAAATAATTTATTTAAAAAATATGACAAAATTATTTGTATTCGCCATAATGAGCCCTTTCATTTGATATATTACATGATGCGTTATAAACAACTTTAATTTTATATTTTCTATTTAATTCTGTAATTTCATTCGCAAAATTAATTCTCAAAATTTTAAGTCTTATATTTTTGGAGAAAAGGGGAGGAACGGTCGATTTTTTCAGTTTTTCCGCCAGAAGTGATATTATTGGGGCAACCGTATATAGAATATACGGAACCCTAAAAACGTAAAAAAAAATTTTAGCATCTTTTGTTAAATAGTAAGGTATTTCGATAGAAAGTCACATTCTCTACAAAAGTTGTCCTATATTAAACATTTAAAAAAAGATAACCGACTTCCACCTATAACTAAAAAGCTAAAAATCATTATAGCAAAATTTAACTCTAGCAAATAAATAACACATTCAATGTTGTTAGGTATCTACCCAGGAAGTAAAAAATGTAAATATTAAAATGTGCTCATTCTGTACAAATTAATTACCTACCAATCTAGTATATTTTGAAGTAGCTGCCAAGCAAATCTAAAATCCTTCATTGCGTACTTTTCTACTACTTCATCAAACTTGATTGTTGCTTGGCACCGACTTCAAAAATATATTAGATTGGTAGGTAATTAATTTGAACAGAATGAGCACCTTTTAATGTTTATATTTTTTACTTTCTGGGTAGGTATCTACCTAACAACATTGATTGTGTTATTTATTTGCTAGAGTTGTATTTTGTTATAATTATTTTCAGATTTTTAGTTATAGGTGCAAGTCGGTTACATTTTTTTTGTAAAATGTTTTATTTTCAATTTTTTAGTTTTTTTGAACTCAGGTAATTTTCATTCTTTATTTTTTATTTTGTATGTATAACCTTATTAGACAGGACCAGGTAACATCGAAAGCCCCAAATTACACAGTGATACATTTTCATTTAAATTGACAGGTAAATGTTTACGAAGAAAATGTACGCGTTGACTTAATAAGCCCAAAATATATTTATGCCTTATGGACCACGCCATGTAACTTTTTTCAACTTTTTTTGACAACTCTGTATAACTATAAATAAATCCACTCCGTCCTATGTACCAATCATCATGTACATACGACTGGCGACGGACAAGCATAAATTTGTTAGCTGCCTTCTGTAAAATATAGGACGGAGTAGAATCCATCCCATATTTACGGAGTCAAATCCGTCCTATATTTCAACCACAGTATATAACTCCTTGTGGGCTACCCCATAAATTATTTCATTTTTTACATTTTATATTATCACCCTGTGTAACATTAATTCTTCTCCACACTTTATGCAACTTCTTATGGGCTATAAAAGAAATAATTTTTTAATCACACTGTATAAATATAATTCAACTCCAGCATATATTTCAACCATCCTGTATATGATTTGCTTATATCCACATCAAATAACAGTTTTTAAATCACCCTATATAATTTTAATTTCACATTTTTTCTAACATTTTTACACCACCAAACGTCCAGTCCACCCTATATTCCAACCATCCGGTATATACGGCTGCCTATGGACCACTATCATTCTACTCCGTCATATATTTCAATCATCATATAAATGCAACTCCTTCTATCACTTTACTTTGTGATTTTGTTTGCTATAACTAAACACCCTGTGTATAAACGCACCAAATAGCAGTTTAAAGTTTGTCATGTGTTGTCACTGTATTTTTTATTAGGTGGGAGAATGTGACAACCAAAAGCACCGTCTTCGCAAAATGGAAAAAATTTACATTTAAATAGGTATTTGCCTGGTATACAAACAAAATGAGCTTGGTACTCATTGATTTAAGGAGCCGAAAATACTATGCTTTACTACCTATATGCTTAAGATGTAAATAGAAAATTTTCAAATTCGCAATTAAAACTTCCAATGCCTAAAATTCCCGCACTATTACGTTGGAATTAAAATATTTATGAGGGAATATCCGTTATGTCATTTCGATGAAATTTTTGATAAGAATTTTGGAATTTTTGGCCATTTTCTGAAAACTGCAAGTTGCACGTAAAAGTATATGAGATTACCTAGGGATCTTCCTTAATAGATTAAACGTTAAAAAACTATACACATCCATAAGGAGTTATCGAAAAATTGACTAAAATATTAGGCATATTGGTCAATTTCCATGCACGCATGTGTTCATTCACAAATTTCATCACTTTGCCAATAGAATTCTTTTCCAAAATTTGAAGTTTTACCCATCCGGATATATATACTTTAATAAACAAGGCCATATTCATTCAAAACAGTTCACCACAGGAGAAGAAATCAGGTAACAGACATACAAAAAAAAAGTAAAAGAAAAATACGCGACGAATTGATAACCTCCTCCTTTTTGGAAGTCGGTTAAAAATACCACAAATTTTGCTTCATGTTCCAGATATATCCAAAACAATGTAAGGGTTCCATTTTGACCCTATTTTCAGGTTCCACCCTCTAATTTATTAACACTGCGAGTTTTGCATTCTGAATGACTATTTAAACGATTCATGCAATAAAAATCCATCAACGGTGTAGTTTCTTTGTACCTCCCTTTTTGGGACATATAATCAATAACCTATTCTCTTAAATTTTTAATAAATTTCCAAAAAAGATTTCTTCTCCAGTTGTGAATCGTTTTGATCAATTATTAATGTTAATGTCTATTAATGTTAATGTCTATTTCCGAAATGATATAATTTCAAATTTGAAAACAGAATTTTGTTCGTAAAAGAACAAAATTTTGCATTGAACACATAACTGCATGGAAATCTACCGATATATTGGTTAATTTCTCCAAAAACCCTTACCAATTTCTATAGTTTTTTAAATTGCGTTCTACTAAGGAAGATCCTAAGGTAGTCTCTTATATTTTTTATGACTGGAAGGATGAAAGTTTCAAAAGAATCCGAAAATTTTAGTATTTCTATCAATAATACCATCCAAGTGGCAAAAAGTATTTTACTGAGGTGTTCAGAGCTCTTAGAGCTACAAAATGTTTGAGATCACTCATGCTTTCTCTCTCACTCTAGTATCCTGCAGTGTCTAAACTGTGTAGATTAGGTACGTGTATAACATATAATTGGTAGAAGTACATTCGTCCAGTTCCAGTACAATTAAATTAAGAAATAAAATGTATTTTGTAGCTAAAGAAATAACTTGCCCTTTCTCTTATTTCGGACAGAGCAATAAAATCAAGTTTTATGGTTCTCTGTTTCATGCAGGTTATCGCTAACCTTTGTTTTGAAGGCATAAGTAATGATTTGAAATATAAATTCTTCAAGAGTAGCACAACTGATGAGCGCTCCCGTCCAAAAACAATTGCTCTAGTAGTATTATGTCTGCTAACGTACACAAATTAATAGCAGTATATACAGTGATGGGCAAATGTGTGGAACCAAGCAAATATCTCTGGAATTATTAGAGATATCAAAATTAAATTTGGAAGGTGGATACTGCAGTAGATTGCCTATTAGTTTCCAAATTTTTTTACAATTTTGAACTTCCTGGTTTACCTGAAGTAATGTCGATTTTAAAATTTGCAATGAAACACCCTGTATAGTATTTTAGTTTCTGATGAAACATTTTATTGCAAGTACAAAAATATCGGGTTTGATATTGTTTACTTCAATACCTACCGAGATATTAACAGAAAAGTAATTAAGGAAAGGAAAAATCTAATATCCATTAAAGAAATACATAATCATAATTATTAACTAAATCTGAGTGATTTTCAAAACATTGAAACTTAACTTAACTAAACTTAATGTATTAGATGCTCAAACTAAGCACCGTTTACTTCTTGACAATAAGCAAGTCGGTTTTTAAATTCTCTTGTACTTCTGGTGTAATTCTCTGGATGTCTTAAGTTATTCCTGCAGCTAATTCTTGCAAATTATTTGGTCTATCAACATAAACCTTAGACTTTAAGTAACCCCACAGAAAATAGTCTAGTGGATTAAGGTCAGGACTTCGTGCAGGCCATTCATATGTACTCCTTCTTCCAATCCATCTGTGATGAAATGTCCTATCTAAATGATCTCGAACAATGCGAGCGTAATAAGGTGGTGCTCCATCCTGCTGAAACCAGATATTATTTGGTAATTATCCATTTACCTCCAATACCGGAATAACCTGTGTCTCCAAGAGCTGTAAATACCTATTTCCGTTTAAAGTTTCTTGTAGGAAGAAGGGTCCCACGATTCTGTTGTTATAAATGCCGTCCCAAACGTTAAATTTTTGAGGATGTTGTGTATGAGCCTCTTGTACCCATTAGTATTACTTTGCGACCAGTAGCGGCAGTTATGTCGATTAACCGTACCATTTAAACAAAATGTAGCCTCGTCTGAAAACACCACATTTCTTATAAAATTATTATCACGGTTACAAATATCCATCATCGTTTCCCAAAATTGCAAACGTCTGTCGAAATCGCCTTCGGAGGGTTCTTGAAGGAGGCGAATTTTGTATGAATGATATTTTTCGCGCCTTAATATCCTTCCAACTGATCGACGGCTAATTCCATGCATATTGGCGAGGTCGGTAGTGGATAAGTAAGGATTTTCTTCCAAAGATATAGCAACATTTTGAGCTACACCTTCATTACTTGCACTTTTTAACCATCCACTTTTTGGTAAATTGCTAACTGTTCCACTTGTGTCGTACCTTCGCAAAGTTTTTGTCACTACTGAACGGGATATTTGTGTATTCGAATGAACAATGTTAAAAAGGTCACAAACTTTTTGATGCGTCCTTTTCCTCTCCCCATACCCAATCATCATTAATATTTCTATTATTTCTCTTTCTCTTAATTCGGCCATTTTACCATCAAATTAAAACAATACAAACTTTTACATTCAAATAAAAAAAAATAACTTATTTTGACAACTATTGTCACTTCTGCAATGAATTTCATGGACTACTAAACTTGATTCAGATTTAATTTGCACCTGATTTAAACAAATGCGCGTGTATTTGACTATGAAACAAGCAGTGCTGTTGGTTGTGACGGTATAATGCCACCGATTGACCAATAGCAATACAAATTCTCACCGAGCGGTTTGTTTATATCGGGCGTAAATGAAATCTGAACCAAGTTTAGCTACCATAGAATTTTTCCTTTCCTTAGTTACTTTTCTGTTAATATCTCGGTAGGTATTGAAGTAAACAATATCAAACCCGATATTTTTGTATTCGCAATAAAATGTTTCATCAGAAACTACAATACTATACAGGGTGTTTCATTGCAAATTTTAAAATCGACCGGTAAAACAGGAACTTCAAAATTGTAAAAAAATTTGGAAACAAATAGGCAATCTACTGCAGTATCCACCTTCCAAATTTCATTTTGATATCTCTAATAATTCCAGAGATATTTACTTGATTCCACACATTTGCCCATCACTGTATACTAAATAGGTAAACCAGTTATATTCAGTCGGAATCGGTAGTTATATCAGGATGTAAATGATGATAACAAAATATTATCGATATTTAATTATTGTTATCTAAACTAAAAGTAGGTGTCACCACTCAAGTTTTGCTCATTTCCCAAAAGACTCAACTGTATACGTTTTCACTTTTTCCATAAAAATATAGTGACCTGACCATATAGTAGGATACTCTGCGTACTGGGAACATTGTTAAAGTGAAAAAAGGAACAATTTTATTATAACTAAGATAATTTAACTTTATCAATACTATTGATAGATGAACAGACAGATAACACTCTCATGGCTTTTAAAAAATGTTGCTTCTTTGTTCTGTTATTTGGTCTTTTATTTAATATGCACCAGGGATAATAAGATTTATCTTATAAAATTAGTTGGAATATTTGGTAGAATCTGTTGAGAAAACTAGTTTTGAATAATTCTCGTAATATTCTGCAGATGACTCATATTAGCGGGGACGGAAGTCTAAAATCCGGGAAAATATGAGAATTTCGCTGGCAGTTAATGCCATCAGAATATCGCGATCACGAATACGTTCTAACTGGTATCGAGCCATAAATATCAATCCAAGTATTGTAAGAAAAGTATTTATACCAAAAATACCCGGATTCGATGTCCCTATCCATGGTTTTCCATCAAGATATCATGGTAACGGCGCCACTGTTAGGAGCCGAACGAATTTTTAGTACTGGACTAGGCTTTATTGTATCTATGGCGCAGTGACAGACAAAATTGTTTGACTTCTGTTATACGGAAGAAGTCTCTGAAAATACTGGTGTGGATATCTGCGGCTTGTAAGATCCAGATGAGATTGTCGTAGGCATGGAATGTTTTGGACTTCGGTGCTGACTACTACGACAAAATTGACTAAAAATACCGTTAACACAATTCAGGTCTCCCAATTAAGTAATTTCTCTCGATATTCCCGTACTAACAATCTCATCATTCAGTAGTTGTAGATGAGGAGTACAAGATCAAGACTAGTTTTGATCGTTATTCATTCTCAGTTATTATTAAAATCAGTACACCTTTTCCACCCACATTTCTTATTCCGTTGTCACAAAAAAAACATAAGGTATTATCACTAATTAAAGACAATAATTATTTCGTAATATAAACAATTAAAAATTTCTGGCAATCAATAAATATCTAAGGAGCCTAGTATGGACATCAGTCTTCATCCTATGCTGTTAATAGAACACAAATACTATTATTGTTTCCAGGATAAAAGTTTGTTTGAAATTTTCTCTACATATTGTTCACGTGTGTTATGTTTAAGTGTATAGATATGTCAAGATAATAACCGTTCGTTAACAGATTTTGAGATTATTTATGGCACTACTCTATATTGAAGAATCATATAAATCCAACCCCATTGCACAAGAGAGGATTAAATGTAATCTTAAATTGAAAACATGTGTTGTTCTCTATATTTCTCGGTTGTCATTTGCATTGTTGGTTATGCAAGTAAGTTTAATTCTATTAGATGTAAAAATAGATCAATAAGAAATAACTAGGATTACTGCTGAACTTTTTTCAAACCTTTGGGATTTAGTTTCTTTAGTTTTCGCTACATTTAAAGAAATCTTTTTATCATATATGTTGTATCGTTGCTGTTTCATAATTTTCAGTTTCTTTAGTTAGTCTTAATATAAAGGTTTTTCTACTTGATTTGTTTATATGCATTCAGACGGGATGTTCGAATTTAGTATGGAGTATTTTCTGACCAAATACAGTTGAACTTTAAGTCGTATTTTTCGTTTTGGAATTACTAGTGCACTTCTTAGTTATCAGTCTGAAATTAAAACTATATTTATTCCATATAATCTTTTTATGTATTTTCTTGCCATGTACAGTACGTGTCTGTCCCTGCATTTTTGCACGCCTCAGATTTCTTTAGATGGTCTTTCAGTTTTTTTCGATACTGTTCATGTTAACCCTAATTTAGATATTATGCCCTCTCAGTCAATTATCTCATCTCTTCTTCTCTTAGGAGGTCTGCCGCGTGGTCTTCTACTTTGTGGTATCTCGTCTTTGGACCAATTTGAAATTTTTTCTGGTCTATTCTTTCTACTTTGCCTCTCCATTTTCGTCTTCTTGATTATGTCTTTCACTCTTTAGTTTTATCGTTCTCAGTGTTAGCTTGACAAAGCTATCCTGATATCATTGAGTGTTTGCCCTGGTCTATTCAATTACATTTCTTCTGTATAGGTCTGTTAGAGATTTGTGAGCCAAGATAAGTAACCTTTATTACCCATTCTATTATTCTGTTATCAACAAAGCAGGTTCCTTTGTTATTGCAGTGGATTGTGTATTTTTGTAAAGGTGCTCATGTTGTAACTTTCTGCAATCTTTATATTTTATCATATTGTTTCAATATTCTTTTACGGCTGTCGACAAAATGAAGCCTCCCAGAAAGAATAAAAACCAACTTGCGAATGATAAAATCCCGCGAATATAAAGAAAGAGTAACAACAACAGGCGTCCCGAATACTTCTATTGATGTAAAAAACTGAGATAACGTGATTAATAATAAATTAATAAAAGAATTGTGAGTGGAAGACATGATCAACAAGACGAAAATGTGTCGCTTCTAGGTGTGACTTTGTTATAAGAAGTGCATTCCCAATAATAAGATCAAAGAATATTGTTGATTCAGTGATCCCATTAAAATTATAAGCCAAAACTTAGGAAAAACCATATGAACTATCCCGATATTCGGTTGTTCATGAGGACATGGCAATAAAAAATTTCTTCTTTAATCATTGGCAACCATGAACGATTGAACTCCACGGAGGTCGTAGCAATACAGTTTCTTCAAATTTAAAAGGAACTTTATTATTATATAATCTCTAGAAGTTTCTATGCTACCTTGTATATTATTAAATAAAATTCTCTTAGTTACATCATAAGTCAAATAATAGATGTTGTCAAACATTTTAATTTTATATTTTAGAATTGTGCCTTTTTTCATAGTTTTTTTGCCAATGACAACGGAGTCTGACGTAGATTATTTACGTGCCAGATATCATTTTAATTGGTTTTAGAAAAGACTCTCCTGACTTCTTCCTATTTTTTAACCGACTTCCAAAAAGGAGGAGGTTATCAATTCGTCGTGTATTTTTTCCCCTTTTTTTATATGTATGTTACCTGATTTCTTCTCCTGTGGTGCACCGTTTTTAATGAATATGGTCTTGTTTAATAGAGTATATATCCGGATTAGTGAAACTTCAAATTTTGGAAAAGAATTCTATTTGTAAAGTGATGAAATTTGTGAATGAACATATGCGTGCATGGAAATCGACCAATATCCCTAATATTTTAGTCGATTTTTCGATAACTCCTAATGGATGTGTATAGTTTTTTAACATTTAATATATTGAGGAAGATCCTTAGGTGATCTCATATACTTTTCTGCGACGTGCAACTTGCAGTTTTGCAGAAAATCGCCGAAAATTCTAAAATTCTTATCAAAAATTTCATCGAAATGACATAACTGACATTTCCTCATAAATATTTTAATTCCAACGTAATAGTGCGGTAATTTTAGGCACTGGAAGTTTTAATTGCGAATTTGAAAATTTTCTATGTACATCTCAAGCATATAGGTAGTAAAGCATAGTATTTTCGGCTCCTTAAATCAATGAGTTCCAAGCTCGTTTTGTTTGTATACCAGGCAAATACCTATTTAAATGCAAATTTTTCCATTTTGCGAAGAGGCTGCTTTTGGTTGTCACATTCTCCCGGCCTAATAGGAAATTCAGTGACAACACATGTCAAAGTTTAAACTGCTATTTGGTACGTTTATAGACAGGGTGTTTAGTTATACCAAACAAAATCACAAAGTAAAGTGATAGATGGATTTGCATTATATGAAGATTGAAATATAGGACGGACTAGAATGATAGTGGTCCGCAGGCAGCTGTATATAGCTGAATATAGGGTGGACTGGACGTTTGGTGGTATAAAAATGTTGGAAAAAATGTGAAATTAAAATTATATAGAGTGATTAAAAAAGTGTTATATGATGTGGACATAAGCAAATCATATACAGGACAGTAAATATATGCTGGAGTTGAATTATATTTATACAGTGTGTATTTCTTTTATAGCCCATAAGAAGTTGCATAAAGTGTGGAGAGGAATTAATGTTACACAGGGCGATAATTTAAAATGTTAAAAATGAAATAATTTATGGGGTAGCCCACAAGGAGTTATATCCTATGGTTGAAATATAGGACGGATTTGACTCCGTAAATATGGGATGGATTCTACTCCGTCCTATAGTTTACAAAAGGCAGCTAACAAATTTATGCTTGTCCGTGGGCAGTCGTATGTACAGGATGGCTGGTACATAGGTTGGAGTGGAATTATCTATAGTTATACAGGGTTGTCAAAAAAAGTTTAAAAAAGTTTACATGGCGAAGTCCATAAGGCATAAATATATTTTGGGCTTATTAAGTCAACGCGTACTAGTACATTTTGTTCGTAAAGATTTACCTGTCAATTTAACTGAGAAAGTATCATTGTGTAATGTTGAAGCTTTCGATGTTACCTGGTTCTGTCTATTAAGGTTATACATACAAGAATGAAAACTACCTGAGCTCCAAAAAACTAAAAAGTTGAAAATAAAACATTTTTTATAAAAATATAACCGACTTCTTTCTATAACTAAAATGCTAAAAGTAATTATAACAAAATACAACTCTAGCAAATACATAACACATTCAATGTTGTTAGGTAACTACCCTGGAAGTAAAAAATGTAACCATTAAAAGGTGCTCATTCTGTACAAATTAATTACCTACCAATCTAGTATATTTTTGAAGTCGGTGCGAAGCAACAATCAAGTTTGATGAATTAGTAGATAAGTACGCAATGAAGGATTTTAGATTTGCTTGGCACCGGCTTAAAATATGATTGGTAGGTAATTAATTTGTACAGAATGAGCACATTTAATTGTTTACTTTTTTACTTCCCGGGTAGGTACCTAACAACATTGAATGTGTTATTTATTTGCTAGAGTTGTATTTTATTATGATTATTTTTAGCTTTTTAGTTATAGGTAGAAGTGTGAAATATATATTTTTTAAAATGTTCTATTGTTCAGTTCAGATAAATTCATACTCCAACTATATTTGTTGCACTAACAATTTGATTTTTGAGAAAATTGTTTTGTTCTAGTTCAGTAATTTCCCATGATGCCGATAAATAACCTAAATGCACATTTTTTTTAACCGCTTCATACACGTACTAGAAACGATGTTTAGATTTTCAAAACTATTTCATATTTGTTTTTTATTTATGTCATTGGAAACGATTAAGGTATAGGAGTTAAATTCTATGCCTTCAGGTTCCTCTAAGATAAACACATCTCTCTAGTTACATTTGAGCTACTTAGTAGGAGTATTGTGTCAATTTTTATTTATCCAATATCCATAATTAAGGTTTACATATTGTTACGAAATTTACCCAAAGCCGACCCTGTGTCATTTCAGCACGACAACAAACGCTTTAAGATAAAAAAATACGATTCTCGAAAAGACTCGGCAGCGGAAGGAGCGATGATGATTTCTACTGGAGAATTCGACGCTGGGATTATAAAAGAAGCACGACACGATCGCAGTTCAGTGATACCGCATCGACTAGCGTATATGAGAATGTATTGTGAATCAGCTGTTTTAATGTAAATAATGTTCTAGAAAAGTGAAAGTAAATATTAGTTGTTATAATTCTAAATTGAACCCACGAAGTATATTGCAATATTTTAGTTGCTCAAAGGCCTGTTTACGCTCCAGTGAAAATTATGTTCGAAAATTCGGTCAATGCACTAGATGGTACAGACCGCAATGTGACTATAACCCCTTACAGAGCACATTCAATTCAACAGTGGATGCTTGTATCGCATGATGATGGAAATGTCACCATACAAAATTGTAAGACTGGGTAAGTTTTTTTAGAAATACGTGGTTTTTATGGAAGTGCGTAAAAAGATGTGGCTTTTGATGGAACGCTAACTCTGTTAATGGGGTTTAAGTCCGTTGTAGAAGCGTACACGATGGGTAACGCTACATATATTCTCACATAAGGCAGGCCAATAATTTTGATTTCTGGATCTTTTGACAAGAAACACATCAGTGACTACTAAAAACGAGGAAAACAGGAAAAGGTCTCGCAGATACAAAAGACTAAAACTTTCGGACCAAGCGTCCGAATATGCCACACATTGACGGAATAATTAGAGTAAATTTCAATACCTTTAAAGGACTCCCTCTGAATATCAAGCTGACTAGTTGCAGTAATTCAGGTAACTCATAGGGAGAATGAGCAACAATATATTTCCAGCAAAACAGATATGACTTCATCGGAGTCAGTTGGTAGTGGAGCAACTTATATTAGAAATAAAATAGTGAATGCCTACCTATGCTCTGAAGTAATAACTTATATGAGAATGGTCGGAATGACTGTCGTTAATATTTACACGCCTCCAGCAGTCTCATGGTCGCTGCCTGCTTTCTATAATATTGCCATCCTTCTGTCTATGTTGGGGATTTTAATAGTTTCCATGATGTTTCGAGATATTGAGAAATTGATCAGAACGACGAAATTGTGGTGAACTGACGCGAAGAATCCTATACTTAGTTAGTGTTCCATGCTAAGAATCGAGGAAGTTTCCGGTTTGTGAAAAAAACTGAAAACATGGGAACACTCAGAACCTTTCAATTACTACCCACAAACTACTTCGCGTCATAACATGCTACATGCTTAAGAATAGAGTTATTATAGGTAACATTAAAAGCGACCAATCGAAAATTAACACTGGTCTACCACAGAAGTATGTATTGGATTCTCTATTGTTTAATCTGTATATCATCCTTTGCAAATTTGAATGCACAGATTATTGGACAATACCTGCATAAATCTGTTGAGGAAACCAAATCGATGCTAACAAACGACTAGCATGGGATAATACTTCCATAAATGGATATTAAACCCACAAGCGACAAAAACTGTATAGGTGAATATATACTCTGAAAACAGATTGCACACAACAGAAAGCCAAAGTTTCTCCGAGTCAGTGTGTAGACAACATTATTCTTTAAAGAGCAGCAGACCAGGTAAAAACAAGAAATAATATTACGATATGTGACACCACATGGGGTTCTTTTGTCAGTCTTGGAGTTGCTTACTACGGTGTGGCTAAAACAAACAATGCGACTGATCTCAGGTACAATAATATTGCACCAGCATACTGGCTTCCTGTTTTGAACTAAATTTTACCCCTAAATTTAGGAAGAGACAGGGTTCTTCCTTAGACAATTCAAAAAAAATCAAAATAATCACTACTTCCCGATTCATCTCGACAAAAACAATATCAAATTAACAAATTGCGGTTTAGACATCCCTCAGTACTAAAAGTCGACTCTTTAGTTCAGGAGGCTTCGATAACATTGAGGCCTGGAGACACCACTGGGTCCAATTAACTCATTCCATGAAATGCAACAAACGCCGATTGTTGGCATGCTAAAATAACATGGTCTCATTCCACAATGTGATTGTGGAGCCCTACGGCAAACCATCATCTCTGAAAAATGACCTCTAAGATTTAATCAGCTCTTGAATGCAACGAAAAACTATAAACTACATCAGAACATTAAATATCTGTTTGTGAGAAATTACTTCTTTCGTTTTTGAAGCGAAACTTCGTAACGGAGGTTCACACTTAAACATACGAAAATAGATGGCAAAGCTAGTGACACCCAGTCTAGGGTTGTTACCCGTACTTTACAAAAAAGTGTATTTTATCTGTTTCGATTTTTTAAGATTTTAATTCTTGAAGACGCGAGATGTAAGACCGACATCTAGGATTTTCAAGAAATGACATCTCGAAGAGAGTATTTTAATTCTTTTTTCTTAACATACACAAAAAGGCTGTGCGGAGAGAAAATTTTAAAAAATTCATAGAATTTGTTGATGGAGATTTTCATGAACTCAAACGCGATGTAGAAATTGGATGACTCTCATTCTCTCTTCTACCTTGAATAGATACAATATTGTTAAATTGGAAAGTCATAAGAAATTATTGACTGAGCTTAGGAGAGGACTGCCCAATAATTTTACAAAATTTGTCGTTTGCTGAATAACATAATATAATTTTTTAATTATATTTTAAATATTTTAAATAAAACTATAAAATTCTTACAACAATTTCGGATGTATACAATATCATGAACAATCTTAGGAAAGAATTAATTAAAAGAAAAGAAGGTCTATTCTTTAGGTATCAAACTGATAAAATTATTAAAGAAACTGAGATGTCTTCACCTTAAGTGAGAAAATTTAAAGAAATTTCAAATTGTTTATGGACAAAGTCGTGGTGTGTGATTTGATTTCAGTTACAAAACTCACTATTTTCATTGAACACAAATGAGCAGTTTGTTCAAATATTTGTAACTATGAAAGTACAAAAACATAATATTAATATGGATGTTCTATACGAAGAAACTTTTTCATATAATGTGCATTTTTATGATTAAGAATTGCATAGAAGTGGCAACATTTTTTAAGATGTAATAACATAAAAACATAAAACATAAATTTATTCAACTCGTCAAATACAAATACAATTTATAAATAAAAGATTTGTATGTGTACGATAAGTATTATTAAGTAAATAAAATGACATAGGTAAATATTACAAATCTAGTGAGAAAGACAATTGCCTAAGAAGAAACTTCTTGTATGCAATTATACCTTCTCAAAAAAGAAAAGCTGGGAATGGTACAATTTTGACGAGTAAGATAACAGGGCGGGAGATTTGATATATTCCACATAAGAATTGTATTAAATAAAAATTATACTGAAACTTGTAGGGTTTTTAAGTAAACTAGCTGTCGCTCAGTGGTCGAAATTCGACCAATTATGTCAATATGTCTTGCAGGTGAAGTACCCCGAAAATCTTAACGTGACATTCTATCCTAGGACTTAACGGAGAACAGCAACTACACAGAACGAATACAGATTCGGAACCTCATGTTCTTTTTCAGATATAATTAATAGGACTTTATTTGTTCAAATTCGTAATTCTTAATTTAATATGACAACAATTCAACCGCTAATGGGCTATCCTACATAATTGTTTTTTCTAACCACCCTGTATAACTATAATTGCACTCAATTCTCTAACATTTATATATAAATACTCATAATAATTCCATCTCATTATATATTTCCACCACCCTGTATATGTAAATGCTCATGGACCAAGCATAATATTTATTAACATTTTTGAACTACCCGGTAAACCATTCTGTATATTCGACTGCCTATAAGACACCGTATTTACTCTTTTTGTTTATGAAAACTATGTTCTGTAATTATAATTCTACTCCGATCTATATTTCAATCATCATATATAAAGAACTCGTGGGCTACTCTATAAATCATCGCTAATTGGCTTCCCTATATAATTATTTTATTAGTTATAATTGCACTCTACTCTATATTTTAAACACCCTAAATATGCAACTGCTTGTGTGCCACCCACGAAAAAAATTATTTATAACATATCTGGAATTGCCCTGTGTAATTATAATATACCACGCCTTATATCTCAGTCAATTTAGAACATGAGAACACATAACTTTTTACCCATCCAAAAATCGCCTAAGCAGCAATTTTTACTTTAAAAAATATTAAATAGCGATAAAATTCTTATAAGATTCTACACATCAATTTGTATTGGAAATTTTTTTCAAGTATGTTACCAAATCATCCTGTATTGAAGCTTTTGTAATTTCAAATCTCAGCTGTCATAATTATTGTCACAATTTCGTTCTTTCTCGGTAATACGATTTTTCCCGAGCAATCACTTAGTAGACGCCAAAACCCCGAAATGAAATTTCGACAGTCATAGTGCAGTTTGCGAGAATTACATGTAATAAGATTTATACTATAAATAAACAAAACATTATCTGTATTATATTGTTAGATAAATAAGTAAAAATATATTTGCAGCATATCACATCTCGTTAAAAGAACATTTAACAATTTTTGACTGACTGCTAATATTTTAGACATGTTAAAATTAATTTTAAATATTACCTTATATCGAATAAAACAGCAATATATTACTAATACTTATTTAGTTTTCATTTGCACATGGCATAAAATAAAAAAAAAACATATTCAACTTGAGTGGATCTGAAACCAAATGTATCAATTAGCTTTATAATCTCTCAATAATTAGTTTACTTACGTAAAAGTTTTCATCGGGGGATTATATCAATACATTTAAGAAATATAATGCACCACCTGTTACGTTATGTTAAATAATACCTTTATATGTTAACAATTTTTGTAAGTTCATTGAAATTGAAATTTTGAAAATTATACATTAATAATTTTCTGCATTGCATTGAGAAGGTACCTTAACCTAGCGGTTAATATTGTCAAGAAATGTCAAATTGAAATTCAATCTGCTACAATGTGGTTGGCCGTGAACTGGTAGAGAAATTAGAACCATGGCCATGATGTCAGATCTAACTATTTATCTTCAATTTCACTATTTGTATTTATATCATAGGCTTTGTAATCTTAGTTAAATTGTATGAAACTATTAGCCTTTAAAATAGAAACAATATTAATTAAAAGTATAATGTTAAAATAATAAAAAAATATCGGAAAAACATTGTTCAGTTGTCACGCAATACAAATTTCTGATTTTAGTTGACAAACTATATTTAGAAAAATTTGCGAGTACCCAATATATTGTCATTATCGTATAATATAAATTTTTGTGGGTGAGTTCTCAATAGCATGATAATGTAGAATAACTTTCAGCACCAAACAAATTTTGTTAGATTTTCGTTTAATTTAGTTTGTTTTTCTCATTCGAGTCAATCCGTCTTACGATTTTCTCTCCACGCAATCTGGCGGCACTGTGGATGTAAATTATGAATTTTTTATTTTACTTTATTTAATGAATGAATCAATATTATAAATTAATATTAGCATTCTGCACTGAAGGTCGTCAGTAGCTACTAAACAAAACAAAAATGAAGAAAATCTGTTGAGAAACAGAGGAGAAAATGGTACCTAATCGTTTTGTCTTTGCCTATTTATATATAGATACTCTTTCAATTTAATACTATTTTTTTTGGTTCACTGATAATTTTTTTATACTAGTTGGTAATTTATTGTATAAAATAGGGTCATAATGATTCATAAATATATATAAAATAGTGTCATTTATGTTGTCAATTCCCGACACTTCAGCATTTACAGATCTATTTTTTTTCTCTGAAGAAGTGTAACCACATAGCAAAATATATTGCAAAAATACTCCAATACTGGCGGTAAACTGATGATATTGCAGAAATATTACATGGTAATATACAAATAAGTAATATTTCGTTATATTGCATGATGGTATATATATATATATATATATATATATATATATATATATATATATAGCAATATAGCAGGTGTATCGTAGCAATACTGCTGCAATATTATTAGCAATATAACTATGATAAAATACTAGCGGACATTTATATTTCTGCAATCTGACAGTAATATTCACAGCGAATTTGTGACATTCTCGTGATATTGTTGCAATAGATTTTGCTATTTGGGTGGCGAGATGAAAGAAACAGGACATCCCAGAATTTAATAAAGAATGAACTATTAATATATCTTAATATGGATATAGAGTGCAAAGATGTTGTTTAAACATTCTTTTATAACAAGTATTTGTAAGGTGTTGCTTGAAGTAACAAAAAATATGTGTGAAAAAATATTAAATAAAAAATACTTTGTTTTCAGATGTTGTACTTTATGTTTTACCATGAATATACTTTATTTTCCTTGAAAAAGGTGTCAACCCTAACCTCGTCCCGACAGTTTTCCCATTAATAACTTAGAGCATATACTGGAGATAACAAACAAAGGACAAGTATCGTGTTTAGAAAGAGAAAGCAACAAAGAGCATGCTATTTCACTTAATTGTCAACTAAGTTTCGACCGATTGCAGTGTGTTGCAGTGCAATAGCACATTGCATTGTTTTTTATCTATTTATTTTTAAACAATAAAATGCTGCAAAAAGTTTCATTATGTAGATAAAGAAACTGATGTTAATTTCTGATTATTTGTCAGAGCTGTGTATTATTTTAAAATCAGATGTTTGTGATTATTACCTTCAGTCTAAACTAATGAATATGTTTAAATGAAGTTGCCATAATAAGTTAAGCAGAAACTGTTTCCCAAAAAGGGATAACATTTATAAAATTTAACAGCTTGGGAATATGTAAGGTAAATAATTGCAGCATGAGCTTATAAATATTAGAGCACACAATGAGTCAATATTACCGACAAATGTCTTTAGTTTTAAGCGAGAACCTACAAACAAATAAGTTTTTGAGTAACATATTTTCCAAAAACTAATTTAAATATATTTTTTAGTAAAGCGATCGAACAGGATGGTGGACATTGCTTAGAAAATTATCCCTACGTTAAGTACAATTACACTGCATCAGATCATCAAAAACTATACTTGAACAGTGACAATACCATAGCTGCATATTGCAGTAGATATTTAAAATGGGGAATTTCAAGAGCTGCTGATAATCTTGTTTTGGTTCCAAAAAACTCTACTGCTTACTCAAATTTCAAAATCTCCTACATACATGACTAAAAATTGTAAACAGCATTTTGTTAGTGAAAATAAATCAATATTGAAATCATATAATGTCTTTCTTTTTACCTTATCCATATCCTTTAAAATTTTGGAAGCTGAAACTTCACTAGGTATGAACATTCATGTCTGTTAAGCTACCTGGGCTGTACCTTTGAGACAGCTCATAATGTTTAATAATTGATTGTTCAAAAAATGGATTGTGTCGGCCTTTTCCGTGACACAATTGTCAAAATAACAAAAACCGAAACTAGAAGAAAATGGAGAAACCCATACAAAGCAATGATCGAAAAGACGGTAATCGCAGCACTAGATTATACAGAGGCAGCAGACATTAATGAGCAAACTAAATCAATACCAGTAGCACTAATGAAATCAACAAACAAATATTACCCACAACTAGAGAAACAGAATAAAAATAGCTCTCACAACAGATTATTAATACAGCGTAGAAAATAAGAAATGCGCAAATATCCAGTACCACAAGAAATAAGAGCTATAAACAAAAATATATCCAAAAATATTCGGAAAGTCGTAAGATCATCAATAAAGAGTAGATGAAAGTTAAACAATAGCAAGAAAGAAATTATAAAACTGAAAAATAATTTGGTCAAGTACGAGTTGGACTCACATACTAAGGGTTCCGTACCACCTTCAAGATTCTAATATTTCAGTTTCAGACAAGCAGGGAATGAGTGCATTTTCTTATATTTACCCCAATTTCTTTTATTAAAGGAAGCGTTTTATATTTATAAAAAATATACACTTTCATTTTCCACACATAGACTTTCTATTTTATTTGCTTTATAAGAATACATATGTATTTAGTTTTCTAATTTGGCCCCCAAAAATTAGCATTAGAGTTTTATTTTACTAATAACCTTTTAGGGAAGCCTTTTATAAACTACTGTCTCAATTTTGAGGCTCTCTAGATTGGAAGATAAAGGCAAAATAGGTCAAACTTTAAATTATAATTTATTAAATTTGTTATTCGAATTATTTAAAAATACAAATAAAATATATGTTTAAAAATTTAAATAGTGTAGTTTCTAAAGTGGAAATTAAGTCGATGTTTAATATTTTTGTTAATATCTTTTAAATAAATGATTTAAAAATATGATATATTTGTAATTCACATAATGATCCTTTTATCTGATATATTACATGATGCGTTAGAAAATTGAATTTTTATTTTCCATTTAATTGTATAATTTGTCCCGAAAATTACAATGGGGGTTTTCTAATAATTTTTTTTTATAAATTTCAAGTGAGCCCCAGTATCCCTAATTATTTTCAAAATTTTAGGTAGTATGGTTTCGGAAGAAAAAAACTTTTTTTTATTTTTTGTCTCTTGATAATGGCTCCAAAGCAGGAGTCGAAACGTTGAGTATTTAATAAATTCGGTTCTCACCCGGAACCTAGCTTAGTTCATAATAATGACCGCGGAAGCCTCTCAGAACATATATATATTTTTATTAATAACAAACAAAATAATAACTTTTAAATACAAATGAAAAATAACGATATAAAGTGACAGAGTTACTGAGTAATAATGAATGTAACATTAAGAGCAGTTTTACAATTTATAACATATAATATGCCGAATAAGCAAAGTCGACGCTGCAATTCCCACAGATGTTGGCCGTGCCGTAATCTGACACTACACGTGTCGCTGAGTCAGCTGGGAATGTTGAATTGTCGTTGCGATATAAGTGCGTTCTAAGTTCATAGCATAAACTTATATAACAACTCCCATCCATATAAAAAAGTTGATGGTACGGCATCAACTTTTACGTCAAGTTCTGGAGTTCTGTATCGTCGGTTGGATTCAGGAGGCTGTGTAGCTTTCCTTTGGGCTTAGGGTTTGATGGTGCTGTCGGTGGCATGTGCTGGACAGCGGAGCTTGGTGTAGTGGTATTCTTGAACCTCTTCTGGATTGACTTCATTGTGAGGAGTATAATCACAATTACTACTAAGGTGGTCGTTGTGATTGTGAGCCAGGACGTATGCTTTTCTAAGGGTGGTTGTTCCATCAGCTTTTCCAGTTCCTTAGAATATTGAGAGAGCTTATGGTTGGCAACATCTAGGTCTTGTACATCTAATTCTTGTAGCTGTAGGGGTGTCAGGTTTGGCATCTCATTGGCGGCTGGCATACCGTTGCAGCAGTTAAAAGGAATGTCCACTGGGTGGTATATATGATATAACAAAAATAAACATTTTCACTCTGCACATTTAAATATTAAAATTAAACGAAAATATTGATTTTTTATAAGGAATTGATTGAGATCAACTTTTATGAGATTCGGTCTTTTATTCCGACTCACAATTAGGGCTCACATAATGTCCATTATCACTGGTGCATGCAGCATGTAACCAACTTTTACATTGGATGCATTGGATCCACTGTTCTTTTCGCCGACTATTGCTAAAAGGCTCTAACAGCAGTCTTCTGCGTCAGATGAATTATTTTAACGGTGTTCCTTTTCTTAACTTGCCCTGTTCGTCTTCTTTCACTTTTCTTGTGTGGATGATAATTTCCTCTTGATTTTTATAGTACCAGGTTGAATAATTGTTCTCTTTGCGTTATTTCTTTGTTTGTATTTTTCTTCAGTTTTGGCGTGTTTGATTAAAATTGGAGGGCTGAGGAAGCGTCACGCTTGGTCGTTTGGTGGAAGATCTTTGTTAAGTTACTGTTACTGAAAATGGTGTCAATTCAGCTGGAGTGAATATTTTTCTATTAAATGAATTTATACCAGTGGAAGTACACCCAGCAATAGCATTCTTATCAGTTACTGCAAGATGAACTGCATATTTGACGATCCCAGGAATATAATGGATACTCATTGTTTGACCAGGATGATTTCGCATCCAGTTGTCTGTAGCCATATTCATCATCTTCTTGAATGGTCCAAATACTGCTCTATCCAGTGGCTGGAGTTTGTGTGTGCAATGAAATGCACAAAAAATCTCGTGCTTGGATTGATATATGTGAGGCATGATTGCCGATTTTTGTTCAATTGTTGGCTTCGCTTGTTTCTTAGAGTGTTCAAGAAATAACATTTGATACAAATGGAACTTATCATTAGAATTAGAATAATTAGAATAATATTAAAGTAAATTGAACTGTAGAAAGATTAGGATTAAATTGTAGAAAAACGAATTACTTTGTTTTGTATCACCAATTTATTTATTAATTAAATTAACATAAAAAACCGTGACTAGTTTCGACAACACTATGTCATTTTCAAACGGACACAAATTCATGAATGACCACATAACATTTTGGAACAGACCACGTCTTGCCTACAATAGTAGGTATATGTTGAATTCTCGGAAGGATTACATAAATTTGGGAAATTTGTGTATAAGAAAATTGAAATAGAAACAAAGTGGTAAAACCCATTAAGAATATTTAATACTCTCTTCGAGGTGTCATTTTTTTGTACGCACGACAATATATATAATATATATTGTTTCTGGTTAGGGAAACTTCATCAGTTGCGCTTCCCATAATTGAATGTCCTCTCATTGTATTTGATAAATTTCGTAAAATTTGAAGACGCGAGATGTAAAGACCGTCATCTAGGATTTTCGGGGAAACTAGCACATAGACGTTCCGAATCTGGAGCCGTTTCATGTAATTGCTGTTACCCGTAATTCCTAGGTTAGAATGTCACGACGAAATTTTCAGTTTAACTTCACCTGTCAGAGATATTGAATATTCTCTATATGAGACATGAAAATCTACAATCATAATGATAGTATATCACAAATTAATGGCTTTCACCATCAACTAAAGGAATTAAATTTAATTTTAGTTGAAATAACAGTAGTTGTACTATTTTTTGTTCAAAATTTCAGAATACCCAACTTTATTCATTTCAGTTTGCTTAGTTTGGAGATTTTTCAGGTACACGGAGACATAAACTCAGATTTTTTCCTGGAAAACGAATCTGTTTTCCCTTATTTGACAATGAAGATTAACTCAAATACTAAAGACTAAAAACAAGTGCCTTTGAACTAGACATAATTCGTTTGCATTATTCTTAGAGCACCCAGAAAAAACAGTTGCTATGATTTCATATAAGCTTCATACGCTTTTCCCAAAAAAAAAACGCTTTTTGTAGTAGAGAATGATTGTTTTCAATAGTAAATAATTAAAAAAGTTTGGGTTCATCAACAAAAATACGTATCAAAAATTAATTCTTTAATGAGCTCTAGGAGTAATTTTTGATTTTCATAATCAAATGGGTGGCAACTTGCCGCAGTATCAGTTCACGGCTTCTGATGAACAATATAAGAAATAAGAATCTTTAAAAATTATCTAATAATAAGTTGTTGTGGACTTCCCAGATAAATGTCAAAGTAATACATAGTATAAAATTGCCAATAGAGTTAATCTGGCCGTTGGAGAAGAGTTCGTACAGATTAAAGAAATATTACGAATACGAATGTATTCCCGGATAAACATTTCTTCATATACATTTTGTGTAAAGAATATCTTCAATTTGCAGCTACTAGTGATCTGACACCAGTTCATGCTCCAGTGAGAATTTATTTGGACGGTACGATATTGATTTTAGATGGATCAGCTGAACGTGTTACTCTAGCACCTTATCAAGCAAAAGAAGCTCGAGTGGTTTTTCATACGGAATACTTATGGGAGCATTACCATACAAAATGCTAAATACAGGTCAGTCTTGTCATTCATTACCTTTCATTTCAACGTTTATATAATTTATATACTTTTGTAGCAAGGTAATCAACCTGAATAATGGGAATTGTACACAAAACCACTTTTTCACCCTATCAGCTCCAGACGGTAATCGGAAACAGCGATTATTCTTCAACGATGACAATACCATAAGTCCAGCATGTAGTCATGACCTGAAAGTTGGAGTAGTTCAGTCTAACCAAATGGGACTAATTCCGAGAAGCTCAACAGACTATTCAATATTTAAGATTGTATTCGTGCAATAAAGTTATAAATATATGTTACAGGATCTTCATTTTTTTAATATAACAAATAGACAAGGTTCTAAAAATTGGCGAAACACAGCTCTAAAAAGTGATTATCATAATAGAAATAATTAGTAACTGAATTCATTTATGTGGTCGCGTAAACCACTTAATTCTACATCACAGATTATAATAAATTATCCTTTAGAGAACGAGTTGAAATATGAAGGAATTATTAATAAAATATATACTTAATTATGCAAAGAAACTTTATTCTTCTTGATAGACACACAGTTACAATTTTAATTACTCACAGATACTTCAATGTCATATTTCATTGTCAATAGAGCGAGACAGCAATCAACAAGATACCTTCTCTCTCTCAACTTATTACATTGTCTTTCTTTAACAGAACGCCATACCTCTCACAACAGATCCAAATTCATCATAACATTAATGTCATCGTTTGTTAAATAGTTCGTAAAATAATACGAAAGAACAGACACATTATCTTCATCCGGAGTTCTATACGATATTCTAAAATCATATATTTTGTGGGTTCAAAAACAAAAATTTCTCTAAAAGGCAAATAAATGCAGCAATCATAAAATATAACATTCTTATATATAGAAGTTTTACAGAGATCAACATTTCGAAATTGATCGCAAATCCTAACAACTATAGTTCCATTGAAAAACGTTCGTTCCAGATTTTCTGGCATCATTGGGGCTACAATCACAACACCAAGAACTGCCTCTACGATCTACCGAGAACGTAGAAACGAACTCTTCTCCAACGGCCAGATTAACTCTATTGGCAATTTTATACTATGTATTACTTTGACATTTATCTGGGAAATTCAACCAATACAATTTTTTGCGTAATAATAAATAACTCCATTATATAGAGTTAGATAGTTACATTCTCCTACCCTAGTCTACTGGCCAAACTATTTTTCATTTCCAAATCATAATATCTTTAGCAACAGGTATATTGGGTTATCTACTTACCTTGTTGGAAGTCCACAACAACTTATTATTAGATAATTTTTAAAGATTCTTATTTCTTATATTGTTCATTAGAAGCCGTGAACTGATACTGCGGCAAGTTGCCACCCATTTGATTATGAAAATCAAAAATTACTCCTAGAGCTCATTAAAGAATTAATTTTTGATACGTATTTTTGTTGATGAACCCAAACTTTTTTAATTATTTACTATTGAAAACAATCATTCTCTACTACAAAAAGCGTTTTTTTTTTGGGAAAAGCGTATGAAGCTTATATGAAATCATAGCAACTGTTTTTTCTGGGTGCTCTAAGAATAATGCAAACGAATTATGTATAGTTCAAAGGCACTTGTTTTTAGTCGAGTATTTGAGTTAATCTTCATTGTCAAATAAGGGAAAACAGATTCGTTTTCCAGGAAAAAATCTGAGTTTATGTCTCCGTGTACCTGAAAAATCTCCAAACTAAGCAAACTGAAATGAATAAAGATGGGTATTCTGAAATTTTGAACAAAAAATAGTACAACTACTGTTATTTCAACTAAAATTAAATTTAATTCCTTTAGTTGATGGTGAAAGCCATTAATTTGTGATATACTATCATTATGATTGTAGATTTTCATGTCTCATATAGAGAATATTCAATATCTCTGACAGGTTAAGTTTAAGTTAAACTGAAAATTTCGTCGTGACATTCTAACCTAGGAATTACGGGTAACAGCAATTACATGAAACGGCTCCAGATTCGGAACGTCTATGTGCTAGTTTCCCCGAAAATCCTAGATGACGGTCTTTACATCTCGCGTCTTCAAATTTTACGAAATTTATCAAATACAATGAGAGGACATTCAATTATGGGAAGCGCAACTGATGAAGTTTCCCTAACCAGAAACAATATATATTATATATATTGTCGTGCGTACAAAAAAATGACACCTCGAAGAGAGTATTAAATATTCTTAATGGGTTTTACCACTTTGTTTCTATTTCAATTTTCTTATACACAAATTTCCCAAATTTATGTAATCCTTCCGAGAATTCAACATATACCTACTATTGTAGGCAAGACGTGGTCTGTTCCAAAATGTTATGTGGTCATTCATGAATTTGTGTCCGTTTGAAAATGACATAGTGTTGTCGAAACTAGTCACGGTTTTTTATGTTAATTTAATTAATAAATAAATTGGTGATACAAAACAAAGTAATTCGTTTTTCTACAATTTAATCCTAATCTTTCTACAGTTCAATTTACTTTAATATTATTCTAATTATTCTAATTCTAATGATAAGTTCCATTTGTATCAAATGTTATTTCTTGAACACTCTAAGAAACAAGCGAAGCCAACAATTGAACAAAAATCGGCAATCATGCCTCACATATATCAATCCAAGCACGAGATTTTTTGTGCATTTCATTGCACACACAAACTCCAGCCACTGGATAGAGCAGTATTTGGACCATTCAAGAAGATGATGAATATGGCTACAGACAACTGGATGCGAAATCATCCTGGTCAAACAATGAGTATCCATTATATTCCTGGGATCGTCAAATATGCAGTTCATCTTGCAGTAACTGATAAGAATGCTATTGCTGGGTGTACTTCCACTGGTATAAATTCATTTAATAGAAAAATATTCACTCCAGCTGAATTGACACCATTTTCAGTAACAGTAACTTAACAAAGATCTTCCACCAAACGACCAAGCGTGACGCTTCCTCAGCCCTCCAATTTTAATCAAACACGCCAAAACTGAAGAAAAATACAAACAAAGAAATAACGCAAAGAGAACAATTATTCAACCTGGTACTATAAAAATCAAGAGGAAATTATCATCCACACAAGAAAAGTGAAAGAAGACGAACAGGGCAAGTTAAGAAAAGGAACACCGTTAAAATAATTCATCTGACGCAGAAGACTGCTGTTAGAGCCTTTTAGCAATAGTCGGCGAAAAGAACAGTGGATCCAATGCATCCAATGTAAAAGTTGGTTACATGCTGCATGCACCAGTGATAATGGACATTATGTGAGCCCTAATTGTGAGTCGGAATAAAAGACCGAATCTCATAAAAGTTGATCTCAATCAATTCCTTATAAAAAATCAATATTTTCGTTTAATTTTAATATTTAAATGTGCAGAGTGAAAATGTTTATTTTTGTTATATCATATATACTTATATACATATGATTTGAATAAATAATAAGTTGATCCGTTATTCATTTTATACTGATCAAATACCTTGTATCAACTGTTACTTTCGACCCACGTGTAACTTTCGTCCTTACCTCAAGATCAAAAGAAACAATAAACGAGTTTTTTAAAGTTTGTAATAAACATATCATACACATAGGTACAAATTTGTAATGCATAGTCGAAGTTTATATATGGCTATAATCATTTCATCATAAATATGATGGTAGGTAAGCCCGAAACCAGTGTAAAAGTGCAAAGTGTTACTTTTGTAACTGGTCTACCCTACATAGGTGTTGGTAAAAAACACATTTCATCCCTACACATTTTCTATCAGATGACGACCTCGAGAGAGGCCTTTAATTCTGTGAAATTATGACAAATAAAATTAATCTAAACTAAGACTAAACAAAGCCATTTGTTTTAGTGATGCAAATATTTTTTCCTTAATGGAAATGTGAACATACAAAATATAAGGCATTGGAGTTTTACAAATCTGCATATCTTTTGTGAAAATCACACTTAATTTCTAGAAAAAATGAATGTTTGAACAGGTATTTTGGAAAACAACATAGTTGGATCTGTTTTCCTCAATAAAAAACTTAACCGATGAGCTATATCTGAAAATGTTACAAAATGCAGCTGAGTGGCTCATTTTTAAAATTCTGAAAAATATAATCTAGAAGATTTCGGCAAATTGGAAACAACATTTCAACAAGATGGTGCTCCAGCACATTATTACGGTGCAGTAACACATTAGCCACAGAATGGACAGATTGGTTACGGGATTTTAAATAGTGGAAAGAATTTAGTAACTTTTATTTTATTATATAAATAAATATGTAAAAAAACATTTCTACATTTATTTATATAACCCGGGAACTCCACAATACTCGAAAAGACACCGCTGGCAAGGCTAGTTCTCACAAAAATATATTTACGAGTTGAGCTATGATAAAATCAGCTTCTATTCGCTGAATTAGATGATCTTGAAAAGATCTTGTTCAAGATAAATGATTTCGACAGTTTTTATGCGATTTTTATTAACTACACCAAACCGATCCATCATTTTAAAGTGTACTTGAAAATAAGGTGAAAAATAACAAACAACTACAATTTTGGAGGGACACCTATAATTTAGTAATTAATATAAGGGTGCTCTATAAGGGGAAGCAAATACAACCGACTCTAGCGTTAACTGAAACCATGAAAGGCTTTCACTGTTTTTCAGTTATAGTTGGTGTCATCTCTTTTGCAAGTAAGTACATTTATGCATAAAATGTGATTTTATGATAAGTTAACTGTAGTATTTCTATAACTTCCTTCAATTTGTGTTTTACCCTACTGCTTGACGTAAATGGGGGTGTAATTTGTTTTAACGTGTTTAGAGGATTCGTCAATATGGAGACAAATAGACACCATATTGTAAAAAAGGAAAAAATAAAGTTGATGAAATATGTTGGGGTATCATTTTATAGATATTCAAAGATCACTTCAGATTTCTAACGATTTAAGGTTGGTTAGGGACCATTTACACATTCATACATTTTCAATTATAACTCAGAAATGTAAAATAAACAACGTAAAATTAAAAAATAAAAAAGCCCCACTGCGTAAAAAATAAACAAAAAAGATGGAAGAAGATGACAGGACAGGAAGTCTCCACACCCGCATTCCTAATAAACCCTAAGCAGAGATTCGTACATATTAGCTCTTCTTCTGTATCGTGTTCTCAAGCTTGAGAAGTCATTTTCCATGTTAATGACCCTTCCTTTACTTAGTTGAGGTGGAGTGTGCTAATTTTTTACTTGGTGGAGCCTTGCCAGTGATTCCCTCGATTTGCGGTCTTCTACTTTCCCTTAAGCTTTCAATTTTTCTCGGTTATTCTGATCTATTCTGATTATATGCCAAATTGTTTTAGGATTCGTCACTGGCAAATAGTGGACAGTCTGTCTGTCCAGGAAATATGTAGCCAGCACCGAATGTCGGAAGCCTCAATCCTTATTCTTTCATCTTCTGTAATTGTGCAAGATTTTACACCATGTAGGAAGATCGAAGATAAAAGCGTTTTAATTAGTTTCTTTTTTGTGCTTTCCATATATTTGTCAAGTTGCCCTGACCAACTGACAATGATACCGCTAATCGTCTTCTAATTTCCATCATTTCTTCTAATTCATATGCATTTTTTTGTTGTGATTACCCTTTTCTGTTATCATCGTTATTTCGTCTCACTGAGGTTTCGACTTTCTTCTCTCACGAAATCTAGCACTCTACGGGGTCCTTCTTTGTCTTTAGGAAGTTTCCCTCCACCAATTGAAACTCCCCTCATCCTTCAAAGTGTTACAGCGCCTGTCTGTACGCTAGTTGTTCCTATACTCATTCTGCCGAGAATATCATTCGTACTGGCCCTCACACCAAGTTAAGCAGCCATGTGCTGAACAATCTCACAACAATTTAATGCAGTCGGAGGCAACATGTTTTTATTGTTAAATTAAAAATTTCTCCGACTGCATGAGATTTTTGTGAGATTGCGGTTTAGATGGTGTTTGCTACTTCAATTGGAGAGATGGCGACTACGAATGGTACTCTCATGGAATACGTTTAGGGACAACTAGCCAATATGCATGGAACTCGGCTTAGGGCAGTGGTCGCGAACCCATGACATGCGAGTCAGAGCTAACACATAAACTCTTTTGTTGACACGCATCTTCAAAGATAAAAAGTTATATAATTAAAATATTTGTCTTTCATAACAGCCAGAGTTTGTTATTAATAATAGGATTATTACTTACGTTAATAATAATATTTTAATTCTGAAACCAGGCGGCATGGAAAAGTAATAATTAACTTACAAAAATTATAAATATTTCTACATTTTAGTCTTTTGCTTTCGTGATGTGAGACTCGCCACAAATATTATTTTTAAGTTTTCTTGGGAATAACACCACAATTGAATTAAAAAAGTTGTATATTGAAAGAAAATACCAAACGTCGATTCTGACTTCGTTGTCAATGGCTTTAAAATATGTAATGAAAATATCAATTGTAATTCAATCAATTGATTTATAAATCACACTTTCAATTTTGCAATTTACATTTTTATTATATATTTTAAAGCCATTGACAAGGAAGTCAGAATCGACTTTGAAACGTTTGGTATTTTCTTTCAATGTACAGTTTTTTAATTCAATTGTGGGGTTATTCCCAAGAAAACCTAAAAATAATCAAGAATATGCCACAATTATCATTTAGAAGACAACCACAAATAACATTTAGAAAACAACCACAAATATTATGTTACGAATTTATAAAATGTTGACAGGTCGAATTCAAAAGTTTCGCCATCATTAGCTTAGAATAGAAACCGTTTCCAGATTCATTTTTACGCAGTTTAATTTTTGTTGTTTAAAATTCACTTTTTACACACTGGGGTTTTTCATTTTTTTAAATTAACTTTTTTATTGTGGGGAAAAACTGCACATTAAGTTACAAAGCTCTAAATGTATAATAGAAGATTTCCTTCAATGTATACTGATGACTGATGAATGCATTGACAGTTTTAGACATTAACTAAAAAAAAATACATTAAACCACAACTAATAAATCAATTAAAAGGCAAATTACATGAATTGATACAAATAGGACCACCTCATTTCTCAGATTTACTTTGTAAATATTGTTATATACTCTGTGGGTTGAGTTAAAATTTGAAAAAAAAAACTTCTAATATTTACTCTCACTTTCTAGAACTTTTACTTACATCAAATATATACAACAGCTGATTCGAATATCACAATTCTACATAATCTCTTCGCTGCACTAACTGCCGCGATTATGGGTCGCTCCTTTTAAACCTGCATCGAAAACTCTCGTACAATCCATCATCAATTCTACAGCTGCCGAGCCATTTCGAGATCAATTTTTTGTCCAAAAAGCGATCGATGTCGTAGTGAAATGAAACCAGTGCCGGCTTAAGGAAATTTCGCAACCCCCCCCCCCTTTAATTCTGATCGTCCCGGTCAGAAACATCCTCTCCATGGTAGGGAGCGTGTCGATGTAAATGGACCACCTTCAACTTAGCCCTGAGGGTTCGACGGATCCGGTAGACGACGTCATTAAGCCTCTTGACCACCTCGTATGGACCATCCCAGGTGGGTGTAAGCTTTGGGGATTTACCCGTGCTCCGTTGGGGGTTGTACAGCAAGACTTTGTCCCTCTCTTGGAACCCGACAGAAATGGCCTTGAGGTCGTATCGCGTCTTCATCCGGTCACTGGTGGCCCACATTTGCGTTCGGGCTAATTCGTGTATTGCCAGCATGTTATGTCGGAGCTGGTCGGCATAATCGTCGATGTCTTGGGAAGGTTCTTCGGGGGAGCCAAAAGTCAAATCGCAGGGTGAAAAACTTCTAATATTTACTCTCACTTTCTAGAACTTTTATTTACAGCAACTATATACAACAGCTGATTCGAATATCACAATAACATTTTACATAAGCTCTTCGCTGAACTAACTAACTGCCGCGATTATGGGTCGCTCCTTTTAAAACCTGCATCGAAAACTCTCGTACAATCCGTCATCAATTCTACAGCTGCCGAGCCATTTCGAGATCAATATTTTGTCCTAAAAGCGATCGATGTCGTACTGGATTGAAACCAGGGCCGGCTTAGGGAATTTTTTTACAAACTATTAACTTTCAACATCTAGCTCACGCTTGTGAGGAGTCGTTCCAAGAATGGATAAGACTATATAATAAAGTATTGTACTTTATTTCGGCAAAACGTACTTTATACTTTATCAAGGCAATAAAGTACGTGAAAATACTTTATTTTACCTGTTTCGATTTTTAAGATTTCACTTCTTTTTTCATAACACAAACAAAAATGTTAAACTATACCCATATTTCACACGTCGCTGAGCGGAGACAAGATTTAAGAAAATTCATAGATGGAGATTTTCATGAACTCAAACGCCATGTAGGAATTAGATGCCTGATGGCTCTTTCCTCCCTCTTTTACAGTATAGATACAATATTGTTAAACTGGAAAGCCATAACAAATCTTTGCCTGAGGTTAGGAGAAAACTGCCCAATCATTTTACAAATATTTATCGTTGCTGAATAACAACGAGAATCTTGACTTTGTAGTTCATTTTAAATATTTTTTTTATAAAATTGTAAAATTTTAAGGGAATATTATAATAATTTTGTATGCATACAATGTTATGTGTAATGTTAGAAAAGAATTAATTAAAAACATTAAAAAAACAGGAAATCTATTCTTTGGGTATAAAACTGGAAAAATGATTAAAGAAACTGAGATGACTTCATCTGAAGTTAGTCAGAAGATTTATTGAAATTTCGTATTATTCTTGAACAAAGTCGTAGTGTACCAAGATAAGTGGTTTGATTTCAGTCACACAACTTGACCCTTTTCATTCAGCAACATACACTATGAAACTACAAAGACATAACATTAATATGGATGTTCTATATGAAGAAATTTATTCATTTAAATAATTTTTTGTTTAAGTTCTGTTCAGAAGTGGCAACATTATTAAGAGAGATAGTTTTCCCTTTGATGAAGGCTAAGTGGCGAAATGAAAAATATAGGTCTTCACTAAATTTAATAAAGAATTTACTATTAATATATCTTAATAAGGATATAGAGTGCCAAGATGTTTTTTAAAATTTCTTTAGTAATACATATTTCTTAGTTGATATAGAAATAACAAAAAATATGTATGAAAATATGCTAAATTATAGATACTTTTTTTACCGTTTTGCAAAAAGAACGCTAAAATGGAGAAAAGACTGACGTTGGTTGTCCTTTCGTAATTGTGTTTTACAATAAACTCATGGGTGGCGTGGATCTAGCTAATCAAAAGACCTGGACCAATAATCAGCAAAATGGTGGAGTAAGGTCTTCTAGAGGCTGTTGATGTCAGCAATCGTCAACTCCTGGATGTTCAACGAACGCCAGAATAAAAACCTCCATTACTGCTTTCTATTGACCCCTCGCCGAAAAATTATCGATCTTGGACGATCAGGCACAAAAATAAAAAGACGGTTTGGTGGACGATCTGGAAGAGATTCAAACCGAAGAAAGGAGATGGCAAAACGTTGGCGATCATTTGCCACAACAAATTGCAAATAGAAGGAGGTGCTGTACGTGTTTACAAATGAAGAAAAAAATAGGTACAAAAACCATTTGCGTGGCTTGCAACATCCACTTGTGCAAAAATTGTTTTCTTCCCCATCATGTATAAACTATGTATATATGTATTTTCAATTTTTTCAATAAAGTTTTTTCGTTCTTATTCCAAATAACTTACTGATGGGACATATTTGACCCAGTTGAATATACTGCTGGAACTTATTTGCACCAAGCCCTTCCCAAGGGCCTAGCTCTACAAAAGGCAAAACTTTTCATATCCAGAAATAAAATTTAAAACTTTTAAGTGATTCAAACCGAGCCACGAGACATTCCGCATTGAAAGGAGTGTCATAAAAATTGGATATATCCGATTTCATTCCAAAGCCTCATAGTCCAGTCAATGTAGGCAAAAAACGGTAATACTGGGTAATTTGTCTAAGCAGCACCGATTTCCCTTGAAATTTGGATTTAATTTCTATTTACCCTCTACTTCAAAGTTGAACCTGTCCCGAGGGTTGTTTTTTCCCGGGGGTGAAAAATCTTATGTGAGAAAAAGTCCGGGGACGAATAAATTAACTAACTTAAAGCGCCCTTTGTTCCATAAAGTTTTTTCTGAAAGTCAGTTCTTTTCGAGCTAATCGCAAGTGAAAGTATGGATTTTTCAACAAAAAAAAAACAAGTTTTCATACAATTTTTCAAAAAACTGTAGGTTATAAAAAAAAACAAAAAGAAGTTGGGCTTATGGTTTCTGTACAACCAATACAAACGGGGTTATAGCTTGTTGAACTTTTGTTTTTATTGTCAAAACAAAAATTTAAAGATTTATTTTGAAATAACTGAGAAACAATGCATTTTTCGGGAAAAGTTTATAAAATTTTTTTAAAGTGCTTTAAAAATCATTTAATTTGTTTTTTTTTATAAAAGTCTCTAACATTAAAATTAAGCGAGTTATGACATAAATAAGGTTGCTTTTTTGACAAAAAAATGTACAAATTACCTCCTAAATACCACCCCAGTTGAAATTAATTGCTACCAGTTCGCCAATCATTAACTTGTCGTTTTTTTTTATAAACTAAAAGCTCATGTAAATTGAAAACTCCCTTAATTTTCATGCTAGACAGAAAAAATTAAACAATTTTTTAAGCTTTTTAAAACAGTGTTTATAAACTTTCCCCGAGAAATGCATTGTTTTCCAGTTATTTCATGATAAACCTTTTCATTTTTGTTCTGATAATTAAAAACAAAATTTCAACAAGCTATAACTCCGTTTGTATTGGTTCTGCAGAACCACAAACCCAACAGTTTTTTATGTTTTTGTATAAGCTACATTTTTAATCCAAATGATTATTTTCTTAAAGTGCATATTTACGAAAAATCGTATTAAAACATGTTTTTTTGGTTGAAAAATCGATACTTTCACTAGAAAAGAATTGACTTTCAGAAAAAACTTTATGGAACAAAAGTTGCTTAAAATTCGTTAATTTATTCAATCCGGGACTTTTTTCATATAATATTTATCACCCCCGAGAAGGGGTAGCATCCCCCCAGGAAAAAACAACCCCTGGCACAGGGTCAACTTTGAAGCAGAGGGTAAGTAGTGCTGCTTGGACAAATTACCCGGGAAAATGGTCATTGGCTGGACTAACAATAATGACGGCGGATTAACTTTTTCATTTTCAGGTGCACAGAAGTATATTAGTACTCCATCAAAATTCTTCTGGAAGACACAACTACTGCCTTAGATGCTAGAAATCTTTCTGTTACATTATAAGAGAATTGCGGCTCAACAGTGGTTGATGTTGCGGCATACTAATGGAAGCGTGGCTCTTCAAAATCTCCTCAACGGGTGAGTAAATTTGCTGTGTCGGATTAATGACGCTACGGGTTCGTCGCAAAATGGGGCCGCATGTATTCAATTCCAAGTATAGGACACAAAGGATTACTCGATAGATGTCGGTATATTTTTACGAAAGCAGATGTCACATAGTGGCTGCGAATATTTGCACCGTAATCTTTTCTAATTAAGTTGTTACAAATATCACCTTATTTGGAAGAAACGAAACCAGAAAAACTTTGCAACTGACAACAAAGCGTCACAACCACTGTCGTGGATGGACCAAAAATAGGTAATACGTCACAAGATGTCTGGTTTTATTCGAAATTTTTTAACAGTGATCATGCAATCCTTTATGTTCAAACCCTGTAGTTTTTTGAGTCAGACAAATGGGCGTATTTGACGTATTTATCTTGAACATTTTTTCAATTGGTAATTTTCACATCCTATAGTTTTTATGGCATCAACAACGGCTTCTAAAAATAAATTATTGTGGAATTTAATATGAAGAGCTACTCATATTTAACGTGTATAAGATTTTTAATAGTTATTACGATTTTTCATTTTTATTTGTTGCTTGTATTTTAACTGTTTTTTTTGGCATTTTTTGTCTTTATGAAATTTTTGACATTTTCAACATCATTAACATTTTTAATAATCGTGACCTTATTAATATTTTTGGCATTTTCAACGTTTTACAGTTAAAAAAACATTTTTGACGTTTTTGAGATATCCATTTTTAAAATTTTATACTTTTTTTATATTTCTGTTATTATTTTCGACTTTATTTTCATTTCATAAGTTTTTTTCAATTAAAATTTATATTTCCGACATTTTCTAAATTATTTTCAGATTCGCCTGTGATTAATCACTAATTCAACACTTTTCAGTCCCCAGTCCGTCCATAAATTCACTATTGGCAAGGCAAAATGACGATTAATGTCTCCATTCATATGAAGAAAAAAGTCAGTTTATCAATTCTCTCTCTCTATTCGAGTCACATCTGCCCTCGGTTCGGTCGGCTCGCATAATTCTCGTAGCCTTCTGCTTTCACTTCTAGTTACTCGAATAACTCTCTCTCGAATGAGAAATTTACCTACTACCTACTTCACTTAAAAAAAAGAAACCAACCTGTTAATTCTCATGGCTCTATTATTTTAGGTTCTTTAAAAAATTTATTATTTTCCCCCACCTGTCCCTCGTTTTTTATTTATTTGGGGAGAAGAGTTAAACACCATTTTTTATGCCTGCCTGACTTCCTGTCTCCAAGATACTAAATTGAAGTAATAAAAACAACGGTCACCCCATGGCTTAATCAAACATTTTATCAAAATAAATTATAGTCTATGTTACTCGCAGTTAGTGCAGCCTTCTATTAGTCAAAGAATTTTTTAAATCGGTTCACTACTTCCAGAGATTACCCCCTACGAACAAACAAATTTTACCTCTTTATTAAATTAGTATAGATGAACATGAAGTCCAATTGGACACTATATAAACAAAATGGATTATATAGTCTCCTCCTAACGACATAATATTAATCTAAAGGGCTCCACTCACCTCGTTCTTCTCTGCCGTTTGTACCCGACGGTTAAAAACGTTCGGGCAAAAATGTCATAAAAACTGAAAACGAGGTGTATGGATCAGAACATCGTTTCTGCGTCGTTCCAAAATTTTAGGCCAAGTTTGAATTTTGACGGTAATCCTGCCAACCGTTCGGGTAAACACGAGGTCTGTGGCGTCAAAAGTTAAACTCGTCGGGCATTTTTCTGAAACAGTGACGTTCGGTATTCTCACGTTTGGTGTTTATTGAACTTTATTAATCATTTCCTTGCATGTAATATAATATAAAAAATATGAAATGATATAAATCACATTGTATTTTCTTCTATAATGCTTAACCTATAATGCAGCATATTATCATTAAGGTATGGCTCCACTTGTGTATAAGTCAAAGTCGCAAAATATGAATCTACTTGTTTATAATCATAGAATCCGCATCTACGTTTAACATAGATTCTGTGAGTACTATCCCAATCGTCATCGATATCTAATTCGAATTTGTACCGTTTGCTCTCCTCCTCAGTGCCAACGAGTTGTACCTCCCAAGTTAGCGATATCTCATTATTTGTATAAGCAAAATCTTGCTTGTAATAAAAGATAAACGCCCTATTTTTATGCGGTATAACGAAACAAAGTGACTTTATTTCATCTTCCTCCACACAGCAAGAAAAATTTACCGTATCGTGTACTAGCTCGTTGTGGACACCAGTAAGGTGGGCATAGATTTCGGAAGAAATCGGTGCATTAACACAATTTTCAATCGGGCACGATAGAGGGCGATACGAGCACTTAGCTTCGTGAGCTCTAATTTCCAAAGACTTACAGGAGACACTGCATCCATTATATCTGCAAGGGTATGTCATCATACTTATAACCTCAGCTAGTGCAAGGTTCTGTGTCTTGTTAATTTTTTCTTTGCAAGTTGGACATTTCCTGGGCTTCATATTACAGTCTGAGCATATACTATGGCCAGTTGTGCACATAAATATGGGTGGTAACATGTAAAGGTCGCATACCTGAAAAATAATTGTACATCTCACATTTGTTGTAAAATTGAAATATTTTTTTTATTGTGAATATGTATAACACACTTGAGAAATTAACTACAAACATACTAAAATTGTAGTATTTCCGTGACTGTAGGTATATTAATAAATAATTTATGCAAACAATATCTGGAAGATCTACATACATTAAGATTTTATCATACGTTCAGAGTAGTAATTTGTTAGTTAATGACAGCAAGAAAAATTTTGACAAAATTTAATTCTGGAATAGTGATCCAAGTGTTCAATTGATAAAGTTACAAGCAAACACAGTTTATATCGTCAATTGGTAACTTATACAATTGAAACAGTAGTGATCACTTGTAAATGAAACAATTGTGACGTGAAGCAGTAAGCAGAAGCAAAAATATTCAGGAGATTGGGAGAGCAGAAATGGGGAGGGCAATTAATGGGTAACAAGCAGGCATATAAAGGAGCAGTTTAATAGAATCAGTATAGGAGAGAGTCTATAGAGAGAGCAGGTATAAGAAGAAGCAAGTGAATGGTAGTCCGGTTTGAAGCGAGTCTACAGAAAAAGCAGGCGTACAGAGGAACAATTGAATTGTCAGGTTAGGAGTGAGTTTGAAGAGCACATCATCAAATTCAGATTAGAGCAAAGGAGAAAGAAGAGTGGTAGAAAGTTAATACGTGCCCAGAGCAACAAGGCAGTATAATTTATAATAAAGTGAAATTTCAATAAATCAATTTGGGTAAAAATGAAATGCATAAGAGAATAATCTAATTTACAAGAATTCATCAACTGAAAGAAAAATATCTCAACTGTACTTTAGAATCTTCATTTCAAGTTCTTCCTATATCTTTTTATGTGAGCATTTTTTGTGTTTAAATATCAAGTTACCACCAAGTTATAATTGCACCGATAGTATTCTATGACAAAATTATGTTTAGAATCTTCAAATTTGGCAGTTTCACGATTTTCAAATTGATAGAGTGCTCGAAAAATTTTAAAACATTCCACCGGTGGCACGTGAGTCATTGGCTGGAATTTACAAACTGGATTTTGACAGGAGATAAGAGGATGGTCTCAGAAGTACCCGATACAAAAAAAAAAAGGAAAAAATGTGTTTATTTATCAACATAATCCCCTTTCAACTTTATACAATTTTCCCAGAGATGTTCAATAAGTTCGATACCCTTTTTACAATAAGAACTCTCTTGCTCCTCAAAGTAGCCATTAACTGGCGACATTACTTCTCTATCGTTAGAAAATGTTTGAACCCTGAGCCATTTTTTCACCTTCGGGAACAGAAACTGATCCGAAATCTAACGATTAGGCATGAGGCAGCAATTCAAAGTTTAATTCATTAATTTTGGCCATTGCAATAACGGATTTGTGAGCTGGTGCATTGTCTTGATAAAACAGCAGTTTCTTCTTAGCCAAATGTGGCCGTTTGATTCCTTCGCATACTACTAGCCGTTGATAGTTTTTCCTTTTTCAAGGTAGTCAATAATTATTATTCAACGCGCATCACAAAAATCCGCAGCCATGACCTTGCCTGGAACTGTGTTCGCCTTCATTGCTTTGATTGGTCTTATGTCTCGGGTGTGAAGTGAGGTACTCATGTTTCATCCATTGCGAAAAAATGCTGCATGGTTACTGTGACACTTCGCCAAACAATTAATTGAAACATCTTCACTACACCGTTTTTGCTCTAGTGGGAGCAAACCCATCGTGCAGTTTTCTCATTCACACATTTTCACTTTTTGAAATGCCTACTGTCTATTAGCTCGCGCACTTTCAGTATCGATGTGTGGATTTTTTTCACCATCTCTGAAGTTGTCACCTTATTTGTTCGACCACTGCGATGCTCCTCTTGACAGCTTGTACGGTCGCGTTTAAACTCTGCTACCCCATATTTTACTGTTGTAAACGAAGGAGCATACTCACCTAGAGTACAATCTAGTTCAGTTTTTATATTGGTTGCGCTGAAGCGTTTCATATAGAAGTACTGCATCACATAACGATGAGCAATTTTGTCGAATAACACAAATTCACTGAAAACGTTTACTACTGATGTCTGCCACACAAATACTAACCAACATGGCGCCCTCAAACTAGTCAAACTCGAAACATATGCTTCATAGATAATTTACTATCTAATACTCTGATGTTAATCAAACAACTAGCGCCATCTCTAGGTCGGGCCGGGTACTTCTATGACTACTCTCGTATTATGAACAAAAACCAGTCTATCTCGGATTTCTGTACAATTTATTTGAAATAAGCTAAAAATGCTTCAGAACATGGTGCCATACGCTCAGGTCGAATCGATTTTTTTTATGCAATAACTTTTAAGTTATGGCAGTTTGCTGTGAAATTTTTTTGCATGATAAAATCTCAAAATTAAAAAAAAATCATTTGGTGAAGCCCTGATTGGAAATAATAAGCTCTCAATTGTTGACTGCATATTACATAATAAACAGTGCAAAACCGACAGCACAGGTGCGAGAGAGTAGTCTAACTCACTTGATAGCTGTAACGGTAGTCTCGGCAGTTGTCTTGCCGAAATCGGAACTACGATTTAACGCCGATACTTGCCGAAACAGAAAGTATTGTCAGGAACTGCATAGCATAGAATGTATTAAACTTTTACATGATTTGACTTACCTCACACTTCATGGGTTCAATTAGTTCAAAATTAACATCACAAGCATCTTCTTTGGTGTCTTTTCTCATCTTTGGTTTCTCAAAAATATCAATTTCAGCTACAATCGCACAAGCATTGTTTAACTTCTCCCTAATGGTATCAATTTCGATGTTGACAGTTTCTCCAATTTGACCATCTACAACCATCTTTTTCCTATCTCGGCTTTTCAATGTTATTTTGTAACTGAAATCCTCCACATTGGGATCGTAGCCAACATACACAACAGAGCACAGGAACAGATTCGTTGTTGGATCAGTTTGTTGAGTTATTACAAAATAATCCTGACCATACGCGTACATGTATTTAGCTGTGACATCTTGTTCGATGTCCAGTTCGAATTTACCATCTTCCGTAATGCAATCGAGGTGCTTGTTATCGCAATGTTTGTACACATCAATAGCAACTCCCCGCCAAGAGCATTTGGATGCTGCAACTGGACAACGTAGTTTACGAAATTCGCACCATCTTTCGTGTTGTGGAACACATTTAGGGAGCAACTCGTCTGTGCAACCGTTTGATTTGAAAATACATGGAAATTTGAAGTTTTCCATTGCTGTTTCATAGACAACGTTATGGAAGACATCTTCAGCATCTATTGGTTGGCATCGGCCGCATATTGAGGTCTGGTTGGTGTGAGTGTGTATGGGGAAGTAAGAAAGGTACTTGGAACATCTGGAGCACCTTAGATGATTTAGTAATTCGATCGTTGAAGTTTTACACATCTTTGAACGAGCTGAATCTGAAAAATATTTACGTAAACAATAAGTGCTTTGTTAATATTATTAGTCGGGCCATTAATGTATATAGTTGGTATAGTCTAGGTGCATAATCACTTCATCTTGGTAACTTACCATTATATCGGCGTATATATCTATGTACGCCTATAAAGATAGGTTCTAGGGACGTATATAAATAACCATCTTTTTAAAATACGGAACAAAAAATGAAATCTTTAATTTAGGAAATAGGTTCTTTAAGAAGTGAGAAAAATTACTTCATTATGAAGTCAGTAAGAGGGCTTTATTAGGTCTTTTAAGAAATAATTTAGTTCTTTAGGTGGCGCATTCGACGTCCTGAAGACTTCATAAAGAATTCATTTTGACATTGTTTTGGACGTCAAAATGTTAAGTATGAACCCGGGTGTATTAAGGAGGTGGACCAATGACGCTTTTAATAGCGAATACTAATTGTGACGGTAAATGACCAACAGATGTCGTTCTGTATAAGGAAATAACGGGCGAGAGTTGATTTAAATTAATATTATAAAGCAGTACGAAGCGAAATGTATAAAAAATGTCACGAGGAGATTTGAGACATTATATTTATGATATTGATAATTCTTTCGGTCAAATTACTTTATGTAACTTGGGAATTTTTATTCCAAACGGGTGCCATGTTAGTTCATAGTGAAATAAAACCAGCTACAAATTGATAATTTGAAGCTCAGGTATTATTTAATTAATATTCTTTGTTTAATACTCTTTCATACATTAAAGCTTGACAATAGCTACTCACAAAATAGACAAACGAACTTGAGCCAAAATAATCTTAACTATTAAAGATCCAGACTAATAACATTTTTACACAAACTACCCATATACACTGTTAGTTTCAATCTTGAAAGCAATGTTCTCGCAATTTGTGAAAGAGACCACTTCAAATTATGAAGGAAATTAACAAAATGTACACTTTCATTTGTGGAAGCCTTCAATGCTTCTGATGCTTCCCATAACTTTCTTGACTTGCCTTCCCAAGAGAAAAAGCTGGGTACGCCCCCCTTATACTTTGACATCTCTTTGTTTCAAATATAGAACGCCTATATTTCTTGCTCCACAAAACATAATTTTGAGTCATGATAAGATAGGTAGGATTATTATACTGATAATTAATCTTAATATAAAATGTTTTGTAATTTTTTTCTCTTGACAAATATGAACGAAATCTGTTTTGATCAAATATTTTCTTCTACTCTCATTATCCGGGGTAATTTATGAAAAATATATTTGGGTATCAATTTTATATATGTAGGTATTTGCTATCTGCAACTTTGTAACCCAGCTCGGAAAATAAATTAAAATATAAATAAAGTTCCTTCTTTTATAGGTACTTACATCTATCCAGAGTGTATTTACTATTTACTTTTGTATTTTCAGTTTCACAATTAAATTAATACCCGCAGCGTCAAGCTTATCAAAAATCGTCTTTAAAAAAATACGAAATATGAATAAGTTTTGAACACCTGATTTTGACGTTTAAATCTGACAGCATTCATATCATATGCTAATATTTTTTGTTCTATGAAGTGACAGCTGTCGGATGATTTTGTTTGCAGGGAACTTAGATCATTTACCATCTAGATATAGCCTGTCAAGCATAAAATCGTGGCAACGCTAGAAAGAGAGGGCAATAGAGACAGTAAGAGGCTATTTCACTTAGTGGGTGGAAGTAGCCAATGACCAACATGCTGAACGTATTTCATTGGAAGCAGCTCCCAACCGAGTGATATAGCCTCTTGCCCTCCCGCTCCTTAGTCTTACCACGAGATTTGTGCACTGCAGGCTATCTCTAGAAAGTAAATGCTCTAAGGCAGGAAATGTTGACTAGGCATGGACCACAGATCATACAATAAAGGCATGGACTAGGCTCTAGATCCAAATTGATGTTTATAGATTTAAAAAAAAAATACTAAAAAATAATTTAATTTTGTGGGATCGTTTACAACTAATTTGTTTATTTTGTAAGTAATGCTTTTAATACAATTCAATAAACTTGTTTAGTTATTAAAAGTATCACCAACGAACTATAGACTCTTAAGCTTACTGTCCACGTAGCGTCATTTGTAGGTTGCATGGATGCTGCATACTTAGAGCATGTACCTTCAGAAGATAGCCTGCAATGTACAAAATCGTGGCAAGGCTAGAAAGAGAGGGCAAATGTTCAAAAACATCGATGTTTTTCTAATATCGATCATCCCTATGCTGAAGTCGCCATTATGTCATTGCGTCTTGCAATACGCTTGAAGTAATGAAATGTTGCCGCTCAAGCTGCATGACGATTGCACACCACTACGCAAATGCGACTTTGTCGCCTCGTGGACACAGTAGAGCTGAAGGTTTTTTTTTTTTCGTTGGTATCATACAGTGACACAGTGTCGGTAGTTTTGTTCTGCAATTTACGGGGAGTAGTCAAATGTACCCTTGCATTACTAAAACAATGTCTGAATGTACCTATTTAAACCTGTAATCTCAACGATTAAAGCATCTTTGCATGACTTTTAGAGAATATGATCATGAAAATAAAAATGTTTCAGAAACTTAGGTAAATTTGAAATCTGGAGTCAATAGAGACAATTCAATTTCGACAATCTCCCAATTAAATCGGGAAAGGTGGGGCCTTTTGTAGTTATGATTCGTAATAAACAACCTTTTGACCCCAATTTTACACAAGATCTTTATTTGTTAGATGCTAATTTGGAGTAGGCATCCTGTGTGCGCATTTTTCATAAATTCACGACACAACACAATATATGTTTGGTGTATATATGTTATTAATTGAAATTAAATTAACCGCAATTCACCTTCTAATTGCTTAATTGTTTCAAATTTAACTGATTAATGCCCAACATTGCTACTTCAATATATTGAGACTGAAATTATATCTCAACTAAAGAGAAATCCATCCCCTCAAATACGACTTATACATTTCCAGTTCGCGTTTGGTATTAACATGCATAAACTAAAATGTGTACATACAATATATTACACTGAATGTCAAACACGCCCCAATAAAAAGATACCATTCGATAAATATTAATCCAAAAGAATATCCAGCAATTTATTGTTACAAGCAAATATCTCAGTAATTGATCACATAATTATGCATACATAATATTGTATTACAAAACTACTTCTAAAATAAACTTTCAAAAATTATGCATAATACAAAAATATATTTCATATTTTATCAAATAGTTATGACTTATTTGTAAATATTAAAGTAAATACCTATAACAATTTTGTGGGTACATGTCTCAAAAACGCCAAACAAAACTAAATTTACAACATTCCTTAAAATTAATTATATATAATAAACAAAAATGATACTTATTAACTAAATTTATATACTTGACAAAATATGTGAAACTTGGTTGTGGAAATTAAGGCACTGACTATGAAGTTTGGACATCGGGCAGTTAGCCAGTGAGACTCTCGGCTCGAAAATGTTTTAAACCTCAGACATAATTTTGGCTCCACTAAAAATTAATGTCAGAAAAAATATATTTCTGAATTGCTAACTTCAGTGTTGCATTTTATAAATTTGAATTACTCTGAAATATAGGGATAAATACAAAGTCTGACAACACTGTTAGCAAGCCATTATTTTGCAATCAACCGTAACAATTTTGCAGTTAAGAACGAAATGCTTGAAAAACGGATGCATGAATGAAAATGATAACTGTGGATTTGGCAACAGCTGATCAGGAGCTGTTAGCCACTAGCTAAATTGTTTGTTTCATGGTTTGCCTTAAATTAAGGAACCACATTACCAAATTGGTCACACCGCCAGGACGAAGAGTAAAATCTCAAACTAATTTTTCAGCGTCCAAAGGATGCAAACTACAAATCCGGGCTCGGCTTGTTATCAAAGAAGCCGGTCAAATATTTTGCAAAATAATAGATATATGAAATGAAATATCTAAAGTAGGTTCCTATATAAATATTTCGTTAGATATTCAATCCTAATAAGATACATAACGGACCACAATATAGCTTGATTTACCAATGAAAATTTAGGAGATTTGACTGCTTTATTCCAAAACCTAGATGCAGTCCTCAGGGAATTCAAACTTGGTTCTACTGTATATACAAAATTATTTGTTTACCATAAAATTTCCTTTGTTTATTTCCTTAAATTTAGTTAAAGTAGTGTGTATTTGAAAAACATCCTAACTTTAATTTTAGTCAAATATAATTAAGACGTAAATTTGGGGACACATTTGGCAAGTTGGCAACACTGCACTAAATCGATATTTTTCATGTCAAATTTTAATGTTATATAATAAAAATGAAATGCCGTTCATTGGTAAGCACATATATTGATAATGGCTTGCCAGATTTGAGAAACTTAATTCGAAATGTTGGAGAAAATTTTAAGGCAATCTTTTTTATGAGATAAATTCATTACAAAAAATATTTTTCCTACACTACACGGAAAAATTACAAATAGTGTGTGTTCGAAGCATTTCAATAAAAAATTTGGGGAGATATCGAAAACAGCTTGAAGAAATATTTACAACCTGACCAAAACAGACATGATATTTTGTGCTACCGGTGCGAGAACTGGGCGGAAAACAAAAAAAAATCAGACCACCTAGCGGAAATGACAGAACCACGTCGGCTAGTGTTTCGTAAAAACTGACTTCGAGTCAGACAAATTCAGAGACAAAACTTTGGATTTAAACACTGATAACACAAACTCTGAATTAATCCCATTCATGAATTATATTTACTTATCCAAAGTGTATGAAATGATTTTCTGAATAGATTTACATAAGTACTTCCACAATTTGTATTGACTGCTTGATAGACATATATTTTTCATAATGCTTTGTGTGTTGTCATACATGACATAAAATATTTGTCATGAAAACAAAGTTTAGGGCAATTTCGAAGAATTGCCCGATTACTGCTTGGCTTTTACAACGTCTTCCTCACAGATGTTTTGAGAGAAAAAACCTCTACAGTTTGATCTACCTTTCTTTCTTTCTTTCTCTCATAACATCTGTGTGGCGAGACAACGAATGAGGGCGATTTTTGGAAATTGAGGACAGAAAAACCTAATGAGCAGACAAAATATTGAACAAAATGTTACGTAAATATGGCCATAAAACATTAATAAATCTTGTACATCCATTATCTGTGCATTCTCAATTGGGCAAAAATACCATGTAAGGTCAATAACAATCTACAACTCTAATGTCAAACGACAGCTGGGAAGCAATGAGTGGGCTTAACTGATCGTATTGGAAAAACGCAGAAGCCGGCACATCCTCCAACCCCTCTTTCGGTGTGAGCTCACCGCATTTTCCTTTGAGATAAAACCTACAATTCCCACCGCTGGTGTCATGAATATCTACTTCGAATCTGAATCTTTCAGATTCCTCAGCAGGACCGATTAACTGAACGTGCCAATAGAAAGTTCTGTCTTCGTAGGCAAAATGCATCTGAAACAGTTTCTTCCCGTACACTAAGATAGCGCTGTCCTCAAAATCCTCAGCTTCACTAAAAGGGTATGTAATACCTTCAGATTCCAGCAGATTTTCGTAGTGTTTGCTTTTGATATGATTAAAGATTTCTGTGTAAGTGATAAGTGCTTCGCACTCTACGTAACCTTTCAAAGGACATTTGAAGGTGCTGTGTTTGCAACTTGCTTCGTGAGCTCTGATTTTTGATGCCTTCGTGGAGAAGTTGCATCTTTCATACTTGCAGGGGTACTCGATGTGGTTGATGATCTGAGCGAGGGCAAAGTTTTGCGTCTTGTGGAAACCACGTTTGCAGTTTGGACACTCTTTGATTTGGGGTAAGCAGTTGGAGCAAACGCTATGGCCAGTTTCACATTGGAATATAGGTGGTAACATGTACTCGAAACAAACCTGAAAAATACCAACAATCTTTCATAATGCTTATTTTACTAACATATATTGAAAATGGCTAAGACTGTTAAAATAATGGTGTAGATCCTGATCAATATACATCAAAAAATTGATAGAAAAAAATACAGCTACAGATGTTTAAGTATATTGACCATGAAAACGAGGTCAGATTAGAACCTTGAAACGTTTGGATTTTTGTAATACACACCTTTCTGTTCTTAAATGTGGAGTGATATCCCAAAAAAAAACAAAAAGACGCTACCTGATGCCAGATAACTTCCAGGAGAAAAGAGAACAACTTATTTAATACAATTTGTTTGATTTAATATACTTGCCTAGTTTATGAATATAAATTCTCAGAATTTTATGTGAAAACAGTTCAAACACCCTCTTTTATGCAGGAACATTTTATTGCAATATCTTGTATTTTTTAATGTGTGAATTTTTGGAAAAAAAATCAGACATAACTTCTCTAAATTAAGAATCATGCCTTTGATATTTCTTTAAACGTTTAAAGCAAAGAATCAATTTTCAATTTCTGTGTTCTTCACATTTTCTTATACTTTTTTAGAAAGAGTTGTTGCTTACAAATCTTCTCTACTGCTATTTATGTGAGCTGTTGTTTTGCCTTCACCTTCGTTTCTTTGACTGCTTTACTGACTTCATTCTGGTGATCTATACTTTGTTTTTTAACTAACCCCACAAAAAGTAATCTAGGGGTTTCAAATTTGGTGATCTGGCTGGCCACTCAATCGGCCCCCTTCTCCCTATCCAACGATTCAGGAACACCTCATTTAAATAAGCACAGACAGTGCTGCATAATGGGGAGGTGCACCATCTTCTTGATCTCGAGATCACTTTTCTCATTTGGATATAAATTTATACTTCAGGAATAAGGCATCAATCAGTTAGGTACACTTCAAAGAAATAGGGACCCAGAATTCTTCCTTAGACTATCATCATCCATCGGGGATTATCGATAGCCCAATAACTGCAGATTTGTCTGATGACATGACCGTCCAAAAAAATAAGTTTTTACGAAACTATTATCACTTTTGTTTACTTGTGGACATTTCTTCTTTCTTGTCATATACCGTAACAAGTTGTTTAAGTTGTTTATTTGATTTGTGTACTATTTCTTTGTTCTCCCTTGTGATTAATGACAACTGCTTAGGTTTCAAAAGACTTGCTCCCTATCTTTGTGTTCATTTGTTTCCAGATCTCTTTGTATAATTATTTGTTTTCAATTTTGTTCTTTATATTATAGAGTCTTTTATCACTAGTTTAATTTGGTATGTCACATTTTCTTCCTGTTTTGTTTCTTACCAGCTTGCTATCCAGAGTATGTTTTGACAGCCGCTCATACCAGAGGACGGCGCGATACCACTCAAGTATCCATACCGGTATCGCAAGGGGTATCGAAACAAAAGTATCGCCGGTAGTAGTATTTGATACTGATACTGGTATCGGTAGTAGTATCGAAATCAATTTAGCTGGGGCAGAACCACAATCCGGAAAAATATATATTTAGTGGTGTGGTAGCCTAAAATCCGGGAAAATATATATTCAGCGGTGAAGGAGGAGGGGGGGAGAGTGATGAATACTCTCAGAGCATCGAAATCACGAGCAAGTATCGATACTGGATCAAAACAATTATACCCATATGGGTATCCAAGTATCGCAAGAAAAGTATCGATACCAAAAAACCCCCAACCAAAGTATCCATACTAGTATCTTCTCAGTATGATAGCAACATCCCTACTACGAGAACTAAAGGCATTAAAATAGTCAAGCCCAGAGTTATCCAAGTTCTCTGGAGAATTTAACATCGATGAGATATGTGCAACGACTCTCAGCCTAAAAGTAGGAAAGGCTCCGGGATTTGATGGAGTTCACAATGAGTTTCTCATCAACTGCGGCCCCTATGCTAGACAGTGGTTAACAAAATTTTTTACTGACATTCTGAACACTGGTAAACTGCCTAATGAATTTAAAAGAGCAAAAATAATTGCCGAACTAAAACCTGGAAAGCCAGAATCACTAGTCGACAGCTATAGACCAAGCTCCCTCCTTAGCACCTACTACAAATTCAAATTACTTGCGAACACACCAATCGAACAAGCTGGATTTATACCAGGTAAAAGCTGCACGGACCAAGTGATAAGCCTGACAACATTCATTCAATCAGGATACCAGGAATGTCTTAAAACCACGGCTGTATTCATAGATTTAACAGCTGCCTATGATACAGTCTGGAGAGGAGGTCTCCTTTATAAGTTTCTGCATGTGATTCCCTGTAAAAAACTTGGAAGGCTCTTGAATAACATGCTTTCTGATCGAAAATTACAAGTGATCATGAACGGCAAAGCCAGCAAACAGATAATTCTAAATAATGGCCTTCCTAGGGCTCCGTAATTGCTCCTGTCCTTTTTAATTTATACACCGCTGATCTTCCTGCCACGACTGCCCATACATTTGCGTACGCCGATGATCTGGCTATAGCGGTGAAAGTTAAATCTTTTGATGCAGCAAAGGGAATGTTAGAAAAAGATCTCGAAACTATGGACGTTTATTATATAAAAAAAAAGCAACATAGATACAGACGAATTGAGAACTTCTTTTTGAAGTCGGTTAAAAATGGACACTACTTCCAAGTCCCAGCAAAACAGAGTGTTCCTTTTTTCACCTAAATAATAAACAAGAGCCTGAAATATTCTGGAATGGTGAACGCCTTAGGTAAAATCCGAACCCAAAATACCTGGGTATTACACTGGACAGAACGCTCTCTTTTAGGAAACATATAGAGAACACGGCTGCAAAAATTCAAACGGGGAATAACATTCTGGAAAAGCTCTGTGGAACCTCATAAGGAGCAACTGCCGATAGCTTACGATGTTTGGCAATGGGTCTCGTCTTCAGCGCGGCGGAGTATGGTGCTTTAGTATGGATGAACAGCAACCACGTCTCAAAATTTGATGTTGAGCTCCGCAGGAGCATGCGTATCACAACGTGATGCATAAAATTTACACCAACTTACTAGCTCCCAACTCTCAGCCATATTATGCCACCAAATATCCGACGTAAAGATGCTCTCCTACGAGAATACGAGAAAATAATGGATATCCCGGAGTTGCCTATCCATGAGTATATACCAACTGCTTGCCTCACCAGACTGAAATCCAGACATCCACCAATCAGGACTGCGAAAGCGTTGCATGAAAGTGATTTCAGGGGTCTCCGGGAATGGGATGCAGGATGGAGGGAGGATGCCCCTCCAGAGGTACTCAACTATGTGAGCATCCATGAGGAAACTGCGGGTTTCGGTTTACCTCGCAATATATGGAAGACGACAAATAGAATTAGAACGGGACACTGCGTCTGCGCAGATATGCTGTATAAATGGAATAAACAACCCACGCACAATTGTGAATGCGGGGCAGCCTATCAAACAGTCAAACATATATACCAAGACTGTAAACTTACGGCCTACCAGAGAATAATAACGAATATATATAATCTCCCTCCTGCAGCGACTGAATGGATAAAGAACCTATCTGTTAGTTTGTGATTACCATGTGTGGACTTGTTATTTATAAATGCTCTGTTTCTGTTCTTTTTTATATATTTTTTTTTACTCTGTACGCTTTTATTCTTGTTCTTGTGTATTGTTAGTGTTTAAATGTAATTTCGTATTTTTATATTATAAGATCAACTCATGAATACTATTGCCATTCGCTAAATAAAATAAATAATCCCTACTAATACCTGTTCAGTGATACTGTTGTGCATGGGTATTTATTTTTTCCTTTCCGATTTTTTGTGGTACTCGGCGGATGTCTATGCTACTTTTGGAGACGGTTCGTGTTTTTACTTTCCGTTCCGGAAGAATAGTGCACTTTGCCCAACTGATTTTGCTTAATTGATTTTCGACGGAAGGATCAAACTTATTTATATTCTTTATGCAGTGACTTGACTACTTTTATTGCCCCCCCCCCGTATTGACATGGAAAAGTTAACCTTGCGATAATTTGATATATATATATATATATATATATATATATATATATATATATATATATATATTATTCTAAATTCCATAGGACGGCGTTTACCAATCCATCGATCATAACGTTTCGTTTAACCAATCTCGAACTGGTCTGAAGTAATGTGCCGGCACTCAAGATTTTGTTAAACAATACCAGATCCACAGTGACACTACAACGACTACTATGGTGGCGGCGTTCAATCAACATGTGTAGGTTTATAGGTTAGGTTACAATTATTTAGGAGCTGGAGGCTTTTACCGCAAATGATGACGAGCTTCTCAAAACTTCGGGGTCACAAAATACATTACTGTATGAATCTGCAAACGCAACAAATCGTCCCCTTCTTTCTATTCTTCAAATACTTCAAAGCAAATTATTCACTATGGCTCCATTCATGGTGGTTTCACCGTCTAAAAAATCAACTGTCCTGATCATCAGTTGCGAAATGACTGGAGGCGTAGTGGCACTGCCGCCGACTTCGGGACTTATAAGATTACTGTAGGTTTAAACTCAGTTCCCACAATATAAATATGTGTACATTACTCATTGAAAACAGATGAATATCTATGATTTATTTATTCATTTTAATGTAAATAGAGTCACAATTTTACAACAGAATAAAAATTGAAAAATGGTTGTAAACTAAACAAATAATAATATAATAGTGATTCAATTATTATTTCAATAAAATTATGTTTGGCACAACCACGGTAGATTAATAACTAACATTATTGAGTATCTTTCATATGGCATTGAATTTTATATTTAAAATTCAGTGGAAATGAGGTTTTTTAGGACCTCAACGATCCATTTCTAGACATCGAGTCCTCCACCCGCAAATTTGATCAAAATCGCTAAAGCAGTTTTCGAGAACTCGATTATATTGCTCCATTAATATTTTTACAAGTTACAGTTAATGCAAAGCATAATTAAGTCTAAATCAACGTAAAATTAAATGTCTCTTCAATTATATGTCCATTTGCAAGAAATTCAGTTTCACTTTCTTTTTTCTTTCTTCTATAAATGTAAACATTGTTAAACTATATCGGTATTATGATTATTACAAAACTTTAAATATTTTAGTATATTCAGTTTATTTTCTATCATATACAATATTTATCATCTTAAGACTATGGGTAGGTTAATGCATTTTATTTTCATTCCAATATTAAATTTTGGACACTCTGATGTCAAACTGAATTCTGTCATTAACCAGGTCAGCTATCTGATAGTCTTCCAAAGTCACAGAAACCGCATTCTCCAATTCCTCTCTAGAAGCAAGCGGTTGACATCTGTCCTTAATATAAAACCTACAATTGGAACCAAACGAATCATGAATATCGATCTCAAAAGTGTACAAATTGCACTCCTCAGCAGGGCCCATATATTGAACGAACCATGAAAACGAATCGTTTTCATAAACGAAATGCATTTTAAATATTTTCTTTCCAAGGAACAATATTAAACATTCTTCAAGTTTCTCATCTTTTGTGATCGGATATGAAACAATATCATTGTTGGTCAGAACGAATTCTTTGTGTGCATTACGAATGTGCTCATAGAATGCTATCTGACTGACATTTGCCCTGCATTCGACGTAGTCATTGACCGGACAATTTAGAGGTTTGTGAATGCATTCGTTTTCGTGGGCTTTAATCTTCACAGCCTTCGTGGAAAAATGGCAGTTGTTATGCCTGCAAGGGTATTCTACGTGGTTGAGGAGTTGCTCCAAAGAGAAGTTTCTTTGGGATGTATAACCAGATTTGCAAAGGGGACATACTGAGATATGAGTTTTGCAGTCGGAGCAAATGCTGTGGCCAGTTTGGCATTGGCAGATAGGCGGTAACATGTACCCGAAACAAACCTGAAAAAGGGAATTCTATCAGTATTCCGTGCGGATCCGGTCATTTTTAAAGACGCGTAAGATTTCAGATTTTGGAGCGTTGATACCTCAACACATGCACGACCCATTGTGTCAGCACCAGTGTCATATAGCGCAATAAAAGAATTGACATTTGACGACAGCTATAATCTCTTACTCTATGCTTGAACCATAAAAAAAAATTATTTTCATGAAACAAACGAAAACATCTACAACCAATTACACACAACTACAAAATAAAAAATCTGCGCATCGGACTAGACTACCATAACGACATGTTTTCGATGTTGCTCAGGTCGTACCCGAGATCCGTTTAAACCTGTGAGTAATATTTACTCAATGGTTTAACCGTATCAGGTCACATTAAAGTCATACCCAGGTAAATTTAATGTGGCGAGGCAACTATTGTTATTATATGTTTTTGGGGTCACTGAGCCGAAGCCGAGGTCAGTTTGACCAATTTTGACCCTCGTATTAGATATACAGGGTGCGTTTTTTTTTGATGATCAGTATGGGGATCTCGGAAACTAGCGGAGATAGAGCAATGGTTAAATTGGGAAAGATTTGCAGTTTTAATGGCCCAATTTAATGACACTTTCGGATTTTTGTAAAAAGTCATGGCTTACAAGATATTTTGAAAAAACGAAATTCTGTCGATTTAGTCAAATTCCTCTAGCTCCATTACCTTGATTTTATAAAAAAGTGTAAATATCAAAATTGATGAGAATTGTATCCCGAATATGATTGTCATGTCCTCGTTTGCGTGACAGCTCTCGTTTTCGAGATATGACACAAACTTATCTTTTTTTTGAATGGAAACCATAGTTGGCTATGACCCCAAAAAATCGGACATTTTTAGAGCTTTTCAACGATATAACACTCAATATAGTTATTCATAAAAATAATGTTATGGATGCTTTTCTCTCTTATTTTCACTTTTAACGTAGGTAGCCATGAAAAACATTGTTTTCACTTTGACGTTTCCTCATTTGAGAGTAATTCCATTAGTAGTGCTGAACTGACAGTCGATATTGACAAGTTTTCGTGATAAAATGGAATATTCTAAGGAAGAAAAACTGAATATGGTGGAATGTTATATCATATGGCATAAAAATTTAGTTCGTGCAGCTGAGGAATACTTTCATAGATATTGTAACGAAATTTGCTGAAGCCAATAATAATAATAATATTTTAATCGTCGTCAACCTACTCTATGTACATTTAAGAGGCTTTACGATAGTTTACGCAGATATGGATCTTTTACTAAACCACCAAAGGAACGTAATGAAATTAACGAACCAGCTCAAATAAATGTTTTGGCAATGGTAAATCAAAATCGATCTATATCAACTCGTGAGATTGCCGCAGAAGCTGGCACATCTCAACGAACTGTAGTTAAGGTACTGAAAGTGCACAAGTTCCACCCGTACAAACTTTCAGTTTCTGAAACTTTGCATGCTGGTGACGAACATCGACGTATTTTGTTTTGTACATGGTTTAGAGACACGTGCCTTGACAATCCACAGTTTCCATTAAAGGTGTTATGGTCAGATGAAACTAGATTTACTAACTGCGGTATGTTCAATAGACACAATGAGCATATCTGGGCTAAAGAAAACCCTTTCCATGTAGAACAAAGTTGACCCCAGATAAAATTTGGTTTTAATGTTTTGTATGGTATCATAGGGTCTACTATTCTGGGGCCTTTTATTTATGACGAATCACTTACTGGGGAGCGCTACTTGCATTTCTTGCAATACACTTTTCAAGAATGTTGCATAATTTGAATTTGAGAACTTGTTTAGAAATTGAGTGGTTCCAACAAGATGGAGCACCTGCTCATAACTCGTTATTAGTAAGACAACACTTAGATAATATCTATCTAAACTCTTGGATAGGACGAAATGGCCTACGCGAATGGCCACCCCGGTCTCCCGATTTGGCAGTTACAGACTTCTATTTATGGGGTGCGCTAAAAAACAAAGTATACAAAAGAAAGTTTGAGACCGTTGGTGACCTAAGGGAGGCGGTATTACAAGCAATTGAAGAAATTGATAGGCGGTCTGTGAGAAAAGCGGTAATGTTAATCTTAAAAAGATGCAATTTTTGTCTAAATAACAATGATGGACTTTTCGAACATAAATTGTAAACATTATTATGTACTTTAATTTCTTAAGTTTTTAGTAAGTACCTACTTATTTAGTTTTTTCGTTATTTCTGATATACCTAATATAAAAATCGTTCAATGTTTTTTGGAATAGTTATTAATAAATCAATCTATTTCATGGCTAACTACTTTAAAAGTGAAAATAAGAGAGAAAAGCATACTTAACTCCTTTATTTTTATGAATAACTATATCGAGTATTATATGGTTGAAAAACTCTAAAAATGTCCGATTTTTTGAGGTCATAGCCAACTATGGTTTCCATTCAAAAAAAGACAAGTTTGTATCATATCTCGAAACCGAGAGCTGTCACGCAAACGAGGACATGACAATCATATTCGGGATACAATTCCCTTCAATTTTGATATTTACACTTTTTTTCTAAAATCAAAAACAAAGGAGCTAGAGGGATTTGACTAAATCGACAGAATTTCGTTTTTTCAAAATATCTAGTACGCCATGACTTTTTAAAAAATCCGAAAGTGTCATTAAATTGGGCCAGTAAAACTGCAAATATTTACCAATTTAACCATTGCTCTATCTCCGCTGTTTCCGAGATCGCCATACTGATCATCAAAAAAAACTCACCCTGTATAATATTTATAATATAGCACTAAAATTGTTTACCAGTAAAATCTTTTTTTGTAATATTTCTTCCAGAAAATATTGAGACAAATGTTTTTTTATTGCATCTATTTTATCTTCAGATGATCTGATAAAAGGTTTTCTTTTACGTTTAACTCCCGTTCCCTCAACTCTCGATTATAATGACGTAACACTTGATGATTTTAATATAGTTAATCATGTTAGGAAAGATAATATATGTCCATTAAGGCCGAGATATTCGAATAGTCTACATGTAAAAGTTTCATTACATACTGGTTATAACACAAAATGGAGTCTCAATAAAGCGACCAAAAAAGCATGGAGTATTCCCACTAAATCGCATTTATAAGTTACTCAGTTTAACCTCAAAGTGACATTGATCTTGATCAACGAACCGAAAAAAAATACATTGGAGTTACATACCCACATCTTGCAGTCGAGACAAGAGATAAGAGAACACCTGCCGCCAAGTCAGCATCCCATCGAATCGACGTCGAGCTAATTCATTTTAACGAGACTTCTGTTTAAATTTTCATGTAGTGCAGACGCATTTTGTAATTTTCAAAATAAAATTGTTTTTAAAAATTGTTATTCTTGGAGAAAAGACATAAATGGCGCAGTCAGTAGGATGTACGTGGTTTTCGGAAACTGATTGACGGTTTATCAGTAAAATTTCGTAAAAACTTTGATATTTCAATATCTTAAACGTACATCCAACAGTCACGTTAACGTAACCAGTGCCGCGCCCAAGTGAACATTGGACCCCACTACAGCATTTTGGTCACTGCTACTGCAAATAGCATCCAGAATCCACAGAAGTCAGGGGATTAGGACAGGAAAATCTTCCAAGTAAGTGCCCTTCCTTTTCTTGCCTCTTCCAATAGCCACGGCATATGGAACGTGGAAGAGATATATAGGCGTTGTTTTAAACTCTTTAAAGAAGGTAATACAACATTAGTTTTTAAGAAGCAACAAATAAAATAAATGCTTATTCGCTCGTAGAAATCAAGCATAAACAAGAAGAAAGAAAAACATTTTGAATTTGAATTTTTGATTTGATTTTTGATTTTAATTTTAGTGTAGTTGTAAGAAAAATCAATTTTTGATTTTAACTTAATGACCGATATTGACGATATTTTACTCGATTTTGACAAATTAAAAATATCTAAGAAGACCCTTTCAAAAAATTTTGAGAAAATTCCAGCATTGAAAATGAGTAACCCACAAAGTAGTAACGTTCAACCTAACCCTAGAACTATAAATTGGGAACTTTTCTGATCAAAGATCGATAATATAAAAACCTATGACGGAGATAGTAGTACTCTAAATAAATTTATTTCTCGCTGCGAAAGTCTGATAGCAAGTTATATTAATTTAGGCGATGCAGAATTAAACAATCATATTTTCGAATGTATTCAGGAAAAACTAGTTGGCAGAGCTGAATACATGTAGGTAATCGCGCTGAACTAACCGATTGGAACGCATTAAAACAAGCTTTAATTCATTGCTTTGCTGATAGAAGAGACTTAGATTGCTTAGTCCAATAGTTAACAAGATCTAAACCACTAAAAGGTGAAAATTTATTTAAATTTGGAAGTAGATTACAACTTATTAGGAGTAATGTCACACAAAGAATTAGTAATGATATTTCTTTGCAAGCTGCAGATAAATTATGTAGAATCAATCATTATGACAAAATTGCGTTAGATACTTTTATTGCAGGTTGTACAGGACTCTTAAAAAATAATCTTCATCTCAAAAAACCTTCATCTTTAGAAGAAGCAATGGCTTACGTAAATGAATTTGAAAATTTTGAAAGATTTTATGGTAACTTTGGTAATTATGATAAACAATTTGTAAAACCAATTCCAAATAATAATAATCAATCATACTTTAGAAATCCAAATCAAAATACGTTTAAATTGGACCAACCCTATCAAAATAATTTTACACATCAATATCCAAACCCATTCAATACAAATAATCCAAATAACTTTATTCAACAAAAACCAATCTTTCCTAGCCAACCAATAAATCTTCAACCAATACCTTTACCTCCTAGAAGACTTCCAACCAATAGTGAAGTTTTTGGTAAACCACAAAATGTATTCAAACCAAAACCAATTCCTCCAAATCAATTACCAAAACCTGAATACATGTCAACAACCTCAAGAGCTACAACTGCTCAATCAAAAAATCAAATTTCACGACAAAACTATCAACAACCATTCCAAAACAGAACTTTCCAAAATTATAATCCAAACTTCCAACCAATCTTTGAAGAACTAAACTATAACGAAGATGAAAATCCAACATACTTTCAAAATGACGAAAATACTAATTATACAGATGATTCAGAAGATCCTAACTTTGAAAATAATTATCATCAACAAACCCCAGAATATTACCCAACAGATTTCTTAACATACTCAGAAAATTTCGAAGAACCTGTTCAAAATGAAAACTCAAATTTTCAGGCAGTAGCCTCAACCAAGAAATCTCCCTAGCAGAAATAAATATATGTGCAAATAATTCCTTGCCTTACATCACAATAAAAAACCCGAAATTGAAACTATTAATAGACACAGGCAGTTCACGTTCAATAATTAAACATTCTATAGTTAAAAAATATTTCCCAAAATCAATGTATAGCTCAAAATCAATAATCAGAACCCCTTTAGGTACCAAAGAAGTTAAATACTCTGCTTCAATACCAGCATTTTCCGAATTTAATTCTGATCAAAAACTAGATTTCATACTTTTTGATTTTCACAAGTATTTCGATGGGGTAATAGGCATAATTGACTTAGTCAATTTCAATCTCAACCTTGATTTAGTAAATGGAAAGTTAATTAATCAATACACGGAAATCCCCATTCATTATAGACAATTTCCAAATAAGAAATGTCCACGAAGTACTACAAAAAGGCAAACAGTAAACTTTCAACTTGAAGTCAATGCTATGGAGAAACGCCTAAAAAAGGTACCAGTTAATATACAGGAGGGTGACATTATAATAAATGAAACTTTCTTGGACGAACTTTACATTCCTCAAACATTAACTCACGCAAATAATGGATACGCACCAACAGAAATTCATAATTTTACAAATAGAGATATATCAATAAGCCTAACCAATCCACTGAAAGTTATAAAGTTTCAAGACTCGTATTATGAAACACATATCCTGGAACAAAGAAATATTGTTCAGAATAAAATAAATAATCATCATGAGGGTACTAAGATTGACATAAAAAATCTAATTCGTACGACTCATATGAACAAGGAGGAAAAAGACGAAATATTCAAAATCTGCAAAAAATTCCAAGATATATTCCTTAAACCCGGAGATCAACTCACATTTACATCAAAAGTAAAACATGTTATCAAAACAAAAGATGAAATACCAATTCATACCAAATCATATCGATACCCATACATCCATAAGAATGAAGTTAGAAAACAAATTCAAGAAATGTTGAACAAAGGAATAATCCAGCCATCAAATAGCCCTTGGTCTTCACCAATATGGATTGTTCCAAAGAAAATCGACGCGTCTGGTCAGCAAAAATGGCGATTGGTGATCGACTATAGAAAACTCAACGAGCAAACAATAGACGATCGCTACCCAATACCCAATATTAATGACATCCTAGACAAATTAGGTCGGAGTCAATATTTTACAACTCTAGACCTTGCCGCAGGATTTCATCAAATTGAAATGAGTCATAATTCAGTGCAGAAAACTGCCTTTACAGTAGAAAATGGCCATTATGAATATCGAAGGATGCCATTCGGATTAAAAAATGCGCCATCGACCTTTCAACGGGTTATGGATGAAGTATTAAAAGATTTACAAGGAAAAGTGTGCCTCGTTTATATAGATGACATAATAATTTTCAGCACTAGCCTACAAGAACATATCAACAACCTCCGACTGGTGTTTGAAAAATTACGAGGAGCTAAGCTCAAAATCCAATTGGATAAGTGCGAATTCTTGAGAAAAAAAGTTGACTTTTTAGGCCATGTTGTAACACCCAATGGTATAAAACCTAAGCCCAAGAAAATAAAAGCAATCCAAAATTTCCCCATACCCAAAACACAAAAAGAAATCAAATCTTTTCTTGGCCTATTGGGTTATTATCGCAAGTTCATAAATAATTTTGCGGAAATCACTAAACCAATGACAAACTGTCTTAAGAAAAATAAATCTGTAAAACACACCCCTGAATTTGTAGAATGTGTCGAAAAATGTAAAAATTTACTAACTTCCGAGCCTGTACTTGCTTATCCGGACTTTAATATAGACTTTGAGTTAACAACTGACGCTTCTAAATATGCTTTAGGGGCTGTATTGTCTCAAAATGATCACCCCATATGCTATGCCTCTCGAACTCTAAGTAAATCGGAAATAAATTACTCCACTATAGAGAAAGAACTATTAGCCATCGTGTGGGGATGCAAAATCTACAGACCATATTTATTTGGCCGTAAGTTCCAAATAAAAACCGATCACTTACCGTTAAAATGGCTCTTTTCCCTAAAAGAACCAAATTCTAGACTTGTCCGTTGGCGACTAAAACTAGAAGAATTCAATTACTCTATTGACTACGTCAAAGGGAAAAATAATCTAGTAGCGGACGCATTATCGAGACTTCCACCCGAAATCGACTTGAATGACCTGGAAACAACTTTTACGAACCCAAAATCAAAATATAATGAACAACGATATATACAAATCAAAGAACAAATAACCGCAGTGAAAATAGCAACGAACCCCCTAACTTTGACAAAGAGAAATCCGTATATATTCGAACCAAATATAAAGACAAAATTTAGATTTAGAAAGCATCATTAATCAGCTTACTATTTTACAAAGTTCATTTAATTTAGTTAGAAATAACATAAATAAAATAAACGCTACTAACCCCATATCTTATCATGGTTTAGCAGAAGGAATTTTTATAAGAGCAGAATTTCTTATTAATGAAATAGAAAACAAATTTCAAAATCTCTACCCTCACATTAGAACAAAAAGAGGATATTTCGACAGAATCGGAAAAATTAGTAAATGGCTATTTGGTACACTTGACGCCGATGATGAAAAACGATACAATCATGCTATTCAAATTTTAGAGAAAAATCAAGCGAATATTGCTGAACAACTTAATTTACAAATATCTTTGTCTCAAAATCTAATTGATAATTATAATAAAACAATTGAAAAAGTTTTCGATAATCAGGAAAAGCTCAAATATTATTTAGAAAGATTTCATGCAGCAGTATCTGAAAAGATCACCAATATTTCAGAATTTATCAGCTTTCAGAGCACAATGTCACAAATAATATTAGATTGTCAAAATATGATAACATTTATTGACAATATTGAAAATGCTGTAACATTCTCGAAATTAAATGCTATGCACAATTCAATAATTTCGACTCACGAACTTTTAGAAATACTAAAATACTTAGAAGAAATTTATGATAAAAATAGTATTCCAAATTTCAAAAACATTTTAAGTTATTATCAATTCTTAGGAACGCAGGGAACAGTATCAAATTCAAAATTAATATTTGCGATCCACGTTCCAATATTGCGATTAGAAAACCTTTCACTTTATCACCTTTACCCAATAATTCATGAAAACCTTGTATTTGTTCCTAAATATCCCTTCCTGGCACGAGGAAGTAATTCCAAAGTACAGTTCGAGAAAGAAGAATGTCCTTCACTGGAAAACACATATTATTGTCCTGAAACATTTCTACCCGAAGACAATTGCATACTTGAACTTTTTAATGGTAAAACTACCAGTAACTGCCAAGCCTTTGAAGTCCAGACTCAAGAAGCCCTTACAATCCAAGTTACAACGAACACAGTGTTAATAATTCCAAAAATCCGAGACAGAGTGTTTTCAAAATGCAAAGCAGACCAGTATTTCGAAATTGAAAAACCAATCCTCATCAAATTCCCTGAAAAATGTGAAGTAATCATCAATAACCAGACATTCATTAATGATAAGCATACAATAAATGCAATCCAAGTTACAACGAACACAGTGTTAATAATTCCAAAAATCCGAGACAGAGTGTTTTCAAAATGCAAAGCAGACCAGTATTTCGAAATTGAAAAACCAATCCTCATCAAATTCCCTGAAAAATGTGAAGTAATCATCAATAACCAGAAATTCATTAATGATAAGCATACAATAAATGGAAAAGTAATGATTTTACCCAAAATCAAAATTACTAATTTTGGAAAATTGAAAACTTCGAATATTGCAACGTTATCAAGACTGAACTTTGAAGAAATCCAAAAAATGAGTGAAATTGCAAAGCAAACACAGCCAATCCATCTAGAAGATCCACAGGGAAATGTATCAACCCCAATATTTGGCACATTTATTACTTTGATTATTGTTTCAACCCTCATATTTTATATTTTCAAGAGATGTAAACTGTTTGAGAAAATTCGAGCCCTCAGAAGAAGCAGCCAAACCAGAGAACAACCACAAGAGATGGTGGACCAGCCAATCGAAAATAACTCCCTTATTTTCTCATCTTAAGGGTGGAGGAGTTACATACCCACATCTTGCAGTCGAGACAAGAGATAAGAGAACACCTGCCGCCAAGACAGCATCCCAGCGAATCGACGTCGAGCTAATTCATTTTAACGAGACTTCTGTTTAAACTTTCATGTAGTGTAGACGCATTTTGTAATTTTCAAAATAAAATTGTTTTTAAAAATTGTTTTTCTTGGAGAAAAGACATAAATTTGGCCTTCTTCGCCATAGTGAATTTTCGCCATTTGACCTTAGAATGACCTTTGACCATGACTAGGTCAAACGGATCTCGAATTCGAACAACCTCGAAAACATTTGGTTATAGTGCTGTAGTCCGATTGTTCGGCTGTGTTATATTCCGAATGTACGAAACTATAGTTTTTGATACCCTAAATACATGCAACCACAAGTACGCACCATGAACCCAAGGGTTGTCTATGCTTAATGTGTTTAAAATAATAGCCGGTTACAATTTACTTTCATTATTGGTATAGCATACAAGTTGATTATATTGAGCCTTTAAGTATGTCATATTTAAGAGTCATTTACAATTTAATGAATAAGGCGACAAATACCATTTATTAGAGACAAAAACTTCCAAAAATTGAAGGTATTTTATTTACTGATTTGTTTTATTATTAGAAATATATTATTATTTGCTATTTGTTTTGCAAATTTGTTAGGAAACTTTTTTAAGTGGCTGATATTTATAATTATGAAATATAATTAATTTGAACTTCATTTATTATTTTTTGTGTAAACACTTTTATTATTATATATTGTTGCTGTTTAGATTCATTGAATATATTTAAACCTTTTCCTGGACAATCAAATTTCCTAAATTATATTTACTGATAAAGCTATCGAAATACACAGTTAACCAATGTCGTGGGAGATAGAGTACTGTTTTAAGCAAAAAGAAATTCTCGTTCGAGATCGATTCTCCTTTCTGGTTAGCGGCACAGTACGGACAAACACAACTGACACAAAAAATATAATGTGCGTAGAGTCGCAATAGAAAATAATAATAATAATAACACAGGACCCAGCAAAGTACCGACCAATCATTTGCCTTCCAACCTTATACAAACTCATAACATCGTGCATTAATCATCGCATTTTCAAACATTGTGAGCTGAACAACATAATTACTCAACAACAAAAGGGATGCGCGAAAAAATCGATGGGCTGCAAAGAACAACTGATAATTGATTCCGTTGTCTGCAATCAAGCCCACGCCAAACGGCGAAATCTCTACATGGCATATGTGGACTACAAAAAGGCCTTTGATTCAGTTCCACATGATTGGCTCATTAAGGTGCTGAAACTCTATAGAGTGAATAATTGTATTATTAACTTTTTAGCATATGCCATGTCCACTTGGCAAACCAAAATCTCACTGAATGAAGCCAACTGTTCGATACAAACGGACCCCATTCCAATCAGAAGGGGTATATTCCAGGGAGACTCTCTTAGCCCGCTGTGGTTCTGCCTTGCCATGAACCCTCTCTCAAACAAACTGAACTCGACTAATTTTGGGTTCAGTCTCAAACACAACAATGTACAAGCATTAAGGATAAACCATTTGTTATACATGGACGACTTAAAGTTGATGGCAGCTACAAACAACAGCTGCATGATATGCTTAAAATAGTAGAAGGGTTCTCTAGTGACATCTATATGAAATTTGGCCTAGACAAATGCCGAATTATTAATATAGTTAAAGGCAAAATACAGCAGGGGCACTTCGAAATGGGAGATGGCACCTCAATTGAATCTATGGGGGAAGGTCATACTTTTAAATACCTTGGAATAAAGCAGGCTCAACGTATTGATCACATGACTATGAAAAAGGACCTAACAGCAGAGTTTTATAGAAGGGTAAGATGACTGTTGAAAACCAAACTAAACAGTAAAAATCTGTTTCAGGCTATTAACACCTATGCGTGTTCAGTGCTCAGTTACTCTTTCGGTATAGTTAATTGGTGCAAGACAGACATTGAGCAATTACAACGAAAAGTTCGAGTTTTACTAACAAAAGCTCAAAATCACCATCCAAACAGCTCTGTCGAACGTACAACTTTGCCACGGCATGAAGGAGGAAGAGGATTGACAGATCTAAGTAAACTACTAGATCAACAAATTTCTATTTTGCGTAGTCATTTCCAGAAACTCGCATAATTTTCTGATCTACATAGAGTTATGTGCCAGGTTGATGACTCAACACCACTACGACTGACACAACAACATGTCCAATTACACCACCAGACCACAGATCAGAAACTGCTGAAATGGAAAGAGAAGCCCCTTCATGGAAGACATATAAATGATGTCAACCAAGATTATGTCGACAGTGCAGCGTCGAACTACTGGTTGATCTCTGGTCATATGTTCCCTGAAACGGAAGGCTTTATATTGGCAATCCAAGATCAAGTAATTCCAACTAAGAACTACCTAAAGTACATCGTTAAAGACCCTTCTATTAACAACGATAGATGCAGGTACGGTTGCCAAACATCTGAATCTATCCAGCATATCACAGGAGGTTGTCAAGCGTTCGCTGCAACTGAATACAAAGATACTGTGGCAAAAATACTTCACCAGGAACTAGCACTGAAACATGAATTATCACAGTCGGTAAGATTACCATACTATAAATATAAACCAGAATCTGTTTTAGAAAATATCAACTACAAGCTGTACTGGGACCGCACGATACTGACCGATCGGTCTGTTGCTCACAATAGACCAGATATAGTTTTGGTACATAAAGTCTCTCGGAAAACAACTTTAATTGACATAGCAATTCCTAACAACAATAATATAAATATCAAGCAGGCTGAGAAAATAACCAAATAGAGATTTGGAATTTCAAATAAAGACTCAGTGGAACATGAACAACACACGAACTGTACCAGAACATGAACAACACACGAACTGTACCAATTGTTATGTCAACGACAGGACTAGTCCCAAAACATCTATTAAACAATCTAAAATACCTCGGTCTGGACGAACATCTTTACAAACAAATGCAAAAAGCCGTCTTGTTAGGGACAGCCCGGACGGTCAGGAAATTCATGGGAAACTGCCGCCACGACTCCAACCAAGGGCCTGAAAACCTGGCAAGGGCTCCCACAGAGCTAAACCCTTTTGATGTCTAGGATATCTGGGGTTTAGTGAATTTTCCCCTAAAGGCACTCATAGCGTGCCTTAGAGGGAGTGTGATGCCATACATTGTATGGTCAAGTCGGGGTATAATAATAAATCAGCTGTTTTTCACCAAACTTCTTATAATGAGGTTTTTGGGTTCGCTGATCACGAATCTGATAGACAAAATTCAAGATGGGGGGATCCAATATGGACGATAAAAATAGCCCACGAGACGAAAATTTCGTCCGTCATGTTGAATTTTGTAAATTCCGGACCGATGATCAGAGACCCCAAAAACCCCAATATACCAATTTTGGCGTATATCGGTTAAAAACATCCGCCATCTTGAATTTTGCAAATCTGACCTCCGATTCGTTATCAGAGACCCTAAAAACCACTCTAAACCAATACTGGGGTAATTGGCAATTATTTTCAAACATTATTTTTCTACGGTTTCTAGGTCATTAATTACTCTGTAAAAAAATAATCTGATTTTAAAAAAATGATGTGTCAAAAGATTGGCAAAAAGAGACCTTTAAAAAGAGGTAATAGAACTGATTGTCACCCCCGCTTAGGGGTTGAAACTGCAGGGTGACCGATACATAAAATGTGACCTCCCGCAAATATAAATTAACCAGTTTTTTGTCTTTTTCTGTTAAAAGATATTTTAAAAGTTATTTTGTATGATTAATTGTGAAATAAAAGCCCTGTATAAAGCTTACGAAAACTCCCGTACAAGAGAAAATGAGAAAAATGAAGAAAAACTAGGTTCGATTACTAGATACTTCTAAAGGATTGATACGTGATCAGGCAGGAAACCAACAAACCTAAAACTTGTCACTCAACAACAAGCAACAGAAAAACAAGATACAAACTATTATTATTAGACGATTGGGAGAGAAGGACATCTTTGAAGTGAAAGCTTCTTAACGGAGGCCCACATTTAACACATTAGATAATAAATTAGTATACTACTGAAATGCAAAATTTAGACTTTATTCAGAGAGTTCGTTTTGACACTTCTTTGACCTTGAAATACCCGAACAACTTAGTTTTCTGTAAGAAACAGGGAGCATGTTATATATTAAGAGTCTCCTCGTTTAAAAAAAAATAACAAATTCTAGTAACCAAATAAATATAACATCCAATTAATATCCAATACCAGCAGAAAATTTGCTGTTCTTTTTAATAAGCGTGCCAATTCTCTATTTGTGATATTTTAAATCAGCTTAGAGCATGTGCCTTCTGACGACATAGTAGTAACTATGTCGTCGTCGAGAGCACACGTGTGTGCGCTCTGCTCTGACAATTTTATAGTAAATTCGAAGTGTATAAAATGTGATTTTTGTCAAAACTCGTACCATTTAATATGTACGAAAATTAAGGATGTAGTGCTGAAATCCAAACAAGAAAATGCAAGCATTAAGTGGTTTTGCAGTAACTGTCTAAAAAAAGTTGAATTGAAATTAAAACAAGAAGAAACGGAAGATATCAGTATTAAAACAAAAGAAGTGTTAGAAAAAACAGAGAAGCTTATAAGTCTAATTCAACAACAACAGCCTAGTTATTCTGAAGCTGTAAAAAACAGAAGTAAAATTGAACCGTTAATTATAAAACCAAAAGTTCCAAATCAAAACAGTTCAGTAACAAAAAATGTATTAGAACAAAAAATTCGGCCAGAGGAGATCGCTGTGTCTGTTTCAAAGGTGAAGCCGGTTTCACACGGATGTGTTGTTGTACATTGCGATGACAAACAATCATTGGAAAACTTAAAAACAAACATGCAAAAGGAAATGGGGAAAGATTATGAAGTATTGACAGGAAAAATGTTAAATCCAAAAATAAAGGTACTGAATATAAGGGAGGAACAGTTACAAGAAGTGAGTTTCATTGAAAAGATAGAAAATCAAAATTTTCCTGATACTATGAGAAAGGGGATAAAATTGGTACATAAATACAAAACGGCAAAAAATAGAAAAAGTACGGTAAATGTAATTTTGGAATTAAGCAGTGAACACTACAATTATTTAAAAAATAAAAAAGATCATTTATACATAGGATGGGACAGTTATCGTTATTTCGAATTCATTAGTGTGCTACGATGTTTTCGCTGCTGGCGTTTCGGCCATCACGCTGAAAAATGTACAAATACTGCGGACATTTGCCCTAAGTGTAGTGGAAATCATAAGCAATCAAACTGTGATAACGACACATTAGGATGTACAAATTGTAAATATGCTTCTCAAATTTTAAAAATTCCAAATATAAATTATAATCATCATGTATTTGATATAAACTGCCCTAGTTATCAACGGCAAGTAAACATAACAAGAGAAAAAATTAAGTATATATAGCCACTACAGTCAAAGAAAAATAGTCTTATATTACTCATAAACATACAGGGTCAGACAAAAAATCATGTTCAGTTGGAACAAACCATAGATCAATATAAACCTATGGCAATTGTTGTTACTGAAACCCATATTACTCGGGATATAGAAGATTCTGAAATTGCTGTACAAGGGTACAATCCTTTCATAATATACTCTGATAGCCGTCATACAGGGGGAGTCACCATATACGTTAAAAACTGTCTAAAATGTGAAACGATTACAACTTTCCATAGAAGCAGAGAATATTGGGGAATTTTGGTGAAGTTAAATCTGCTTAAGGATAAGGTGATAGTAGGTGGAGTCTACAGATCACCAAATGGTATGGACATAACAGACTTTTTTAATAAGTTTGAATCAAGTTTAAACGAAGAGGATGTAATTAGGAATAAGACAATAATAGCAGGCGACTTTAACATAAATATGCTGGAAAACTCCCAATATAAGAAACGAATATTGAATATTACAACTACATTAGGGTTCAAGCAAATTATAACAAAACCTACACGATGTGCTAAAGACATTAAAACGCTAGTGGACCATGTTTATACAAATTTTACTGAAATACAAGAAACTGACAGAATATATCCTATTATAGGTGACCATGAAACTATTGGACTACAATTAAACTATGATGAAATATCAATAGAGAAAAAACACTATTTTCGAGACTTACACGATTCTAAACTTCAGGAAATAAAACTGGAACTAATAGGACAAGAGTGGAATTATACAACTATTAATGTAAATACTTTGTACCAAAATTTTAGTGACAATGTAACCAAAGCCATCGAAGATATATCACCACTAAAAGAAGTATTGTTCAAAAAAAAGTATCAATGGTTGGATGATGAAATAAGAAGGGAGCAGAAGGAGAGGGATAGACTGTTTAATACTTTCAAATTTACAAATAGTATCAACGATTTTGAGGACTATAAAATACAAAGAAACAAAGTTGTAGCATTGATTCGTAAAAAGGAGAAAGATTATTACGAAAGGAAAATCTGTGAAAATCGTCACGATAGTGAGAAAATGTGGAGGACCCTCAAACAAATTGTAAATAAGAACACACAAACTATTAATTATATGTGTATAAATATTGAAAATGGTAATGTAGAGAACTCATTAAATAACTTTTTTATAAATAGTGTGGAGGATATTGTAACAAGCATTCCTTTACCAGATATTGAATTTAAGGAAGAAAAAATTGAAGTGAATACCAAGTTTACAGGTTTTAAAAAAATTTCGTTAAATAAGTTAAAGAAAACAATAAATAATTTAAAAAATAAGTCTTCGGGGGACACTGTGATGTCGGTAAATACGCTAAAAAAGTTATTTGAGGTTATTGGGTATCCCTTATTAAATATAATAAATACATCACTGGAAACTGGTATAGTGCCTACAGCTTTAAAATGTAGTGTTATCATACCGGTGCCAAAAGTTACTCATCCTAAGCAACCAGAGGAACTACGTCCAATAAATCTACTTCCCGTTGTTTTAAAAGTTCTAGAAGTGTTGGTGCATGAGCAATTGATTCTATACTTAGAACAGAATCAAATATTCTATGTGGGTCAATCTGGATTCCGAAGAAAACATTCCTGTGAAAGTGCGTGTCAGTTTGTGATGTCACAGTGGAAAAAGCAAATAGATGTAGGTAACATTGTTGTAAGTGTTTTCATTGATTTAAAAAGGGCTTTTGAGACAATAGACAGCAAAAAATTGATAAATGTTTGTAGAGTATATGGAATAGAGGGGACGGTTCTTAAATGGTTAGAAAATTACTTGAGTAATAGATATCAAACTACTAAAGTAGATAATAAAATATCACACAAAATTGAGGTTAAATATGGTGTACCACAGGGAAGTGTCCTGGGCCCTCTACTTTTTATACTCTACATAAACGATATAAATAAATATATTTGTAATAGTTTTGTTAATTTGTATGCGGATGATACCGTGGTATCTTTAGCAGGAAGAAACTTTTTACAAGTAGTGCAAACAATAAATAAAGACCTAGACATTTTAAAAAATTGGCTAAGGTTTAAAAAATTAAAACTTAATCCTAATAAAACAAAATGTATGATTTTCGGAACAAGACATAACTGTAAAACATTTGATGAGGGAAACTTTGAAATAAAGATGGATAGTGAAGTAATAGATCAAGTTAAAGAAATAAAATATCTTGGAATTGTGCTAGATCCACAATTAAACCTAAATGTTCATGTAGATTATATGTGTAAAAAACTAGGTAAGAAAATTGGATACTTTGGGAGAATAGGATACAAATTGTCCGAATGGTCGAGGCGTATAATTTATAATGCAATAATATATCCCCAGTTTACTTATTGTATCTCCTTACTGATGTACTGCAATAATCAGGAAATAAATAAAATGCAAATATTGCAAAATAGAGCTATGCGTGTACTGTTAAAATGCAATCGGTATACGAGTATAAGGGATATGTTATCTAGACTAAAATTTCTTAATATTAAACAAATGGTTGAAGAAGCAAATTTGATATTTATATATAAAATCAAAAACGGTTTAATTCCTCAGTTTCTGACAGGTTTTTTGATAAAAAGATCGGACATGATAACTTATAATTTAAGAACAGGGGACCAGTATTTTATAGGGAGGTTTCACACTAATGTGTTAGAAAAAACATTGTTTGTGGAAGGGTTACGGGTATATAATTCTCTTCCAGAAATTATTAAAACATCCCATAATGTAAATATTTTTAGGAATAAATTGAGAAATATGTATTTTAATTTAATTTAAATGTTTTGTATACACTTGTTAAAAATGTAATATGTAAAAAAGATGTTATATCATAGCTTAAAGCTAAAATAAAGCATTTATTTATTTATTTTATTTATTTATTTATTTATTCTGGAGATATCCTGCAATGCACAAAATCCTGGCAAGGCTAGAAAGAGAAGGCAATAGAGACAGTAACAGGCTATTTCACTTGGTGGGTGGCAGCAGCCAATGAACAAAATGCTGATCGTATTCCATTGGATGCAGCTCCCAACCGAGTGAAATAGCCTCTTGCCCTCTCCACAGTGCGTATAAAGAGAGTGGTGCAAAGCCCAGAATGCACGGCAATTTTTCGCTTATTTTGCACCAGTAATAATAAACTTTAAAATCGACAACACGACGCCCTGTGTATTGTGGAACTGTACAGACGGGTCCTAAAAAATCAATATGTTTTACGCATTCGAAAAATATCATTCAAGAGATCAGCCATCTATATATAAATAGGCAAAAACAAAACGATTAGGTACCATTTTCTCATCTGTCTCTCAACCGATTTTCTTCATTTTTGTTTTGTTTAGTAGCACCGACGACCTTCAGCGCAGAATGCTTATATTAATTTATAATATTATTTCATTCATTAAAATAAAATATAATAAATATTCATTATTTACGTCCATACTGTCAACGCCAAACAACTGACAGTTTTGATTTGATCTGTGGGGCCGCCGCCGTCAGACGGTCAAGACTCAAAACATGGAGTAATTATATATGAAGGGAGCGATCGTTATTATATTCTTAGAGCAAGTACCTCTGGAAGTGGCATACAAGCGTTGTTATTGTTTAGTGGTAAAATAGTCAATGTAGTAGATCAGTATTGATTTTTCGGATGCGTTGCAGAAACTTTCATATTAAATATTCTGTTTTTAATGTGAATTTAATTATTTGATTAATATATTATTATCGCAAACTTCCCGAAAGTATTGTGTAAAACATGTCAAACAGCGGACAATAGAGAATGTATTAAATAGTTAAGTTCTCCTAGGGTGGTTGGTCTTCTCTTATCTTTAATATTCCTGAACTTGATAAGGAAACCGAAAATGACGAAAACTTTGAGATTGCAAAGAACAATCTTCCAATGATTATATCGAATATTTTGCCAGAAGCGGTTCCAGCCAAAAATTTGACGGGTCATTCATTTGTCAAAAATATTTCGAATACCGATACCTATTTGATTACAATTTTATTTCAATAGATTTGTCAATATGAGTGAACAATTTTGGTCATTATTCTACTTCTCCGATTTCTCCACAACTCTGTTTCTGATAAAAATATACTTTTTACAATTTCATGAAAGAGGGTTGAATTTCGACCATTGGACGACCACTAGTTGATACTAAAAGCTCATATTAAAATTAATTACCTACACAGTAAAAAACATAGGTAATAAACAAATCAAATATTCATAATAAGAGTTATTAAAACTTTTCTGAAACCTAATTGGCGCAGTTAGTTTCATTTTTAAATTCCCCTACTATCATATGGTTAATGGTGCAATATTCTGATAACTATTGAATACTGTTGTCAACATTTTATAATTTAGTTGGTATGCAATTTTACGGCTTAAATTTAATAAAATTTAACAAAGAATACCAAAATGATAAAATTACACAGATATCGTGAGATTTATTTTAAACCATCAGATCTGGCAACACAGCGACAAACACTAAACATCTATTGATCCCATTGCTATAATAAACCGGAAATTAATGCCACAAATGGCGTAACCAATCAGCATTTAGCCTGTACCTTGGCAACATTCTTCTTATACGCACTTTGGCCCTCTCTATTGTCTGTCTCTCTTTGGTCCTACCACGACATTTGTGCACTGCAGGCTATTTCCAGAAGGTACAAGTACATCAGAGACTTGTCATACTTCAAAAGTCAGATCACTTTAAAAACAGCATCATTACCAGTTGTGGTTACTAGTTACCACGTTGCCAATAAATTTATGTAGAGACCAAGTTCGTAATATAAAGTAAACATTTTACTTAAACAGTTTGGAATAAAATTTGAGTTTAGAGTAAATATCCAATATTAAATTCCTTAACATCCGACTTTAGAACATAGACAACTGGAGGTAGCGTGCAATGCACATTAATAACCCAGCTTAGAGCATACACTTCATATAACTTTAAACAAGTAATTATCGTTTTGTGGTATGAGGCCTTGTCAAAAAATAATTTGAATTTGAAATCAAACGATGTTAGTTTCTTATAAGGTTTGATTATATTTTTGTGTCAAACTTATAATTTATGGACTCCTGTTTGACTACATTGTGAATTCACATACTTTTTACCATAATTATAATAAATATTTTAAAGGAACTAAATTATTTTCTGTTAGGTAAGTGAGAGGGGGTTTTAAAAAGCAATCATATCTGGAAAAATATGTTTACATAAAGCTAATTTGGTGAAATTTGGAATTGTAGAACGGTGCTTGGTCACGCAGGGACTTCTAATTATTCAAGTTTGTTCTAAAATAGAAAACTGGTCTAATATGTGTTAGTCTGAATCTGGTAGACAATGTCCCTCGTGCCTCGAAGTTTCCTTGGACTCCCATCGTCTTGAAAAGGTTGATCTCACAACGTTTCAATAGCTTTGTATCTGCTATCGTCATCAGGTGAATGATGGGAAATTCAGTTTATCCGTGGTATTTATACCTTTAATCGGTCATGCGTCGCCGGTCATGGTCATTGGGTCTCATCCGGTCCAATCAGCGTTGTCGTATCTGGGGGTTTCCAAATGTTTTTAATTTGGACGCTGAGCTCGCTAATTATATTCTCGTTCGAGATTATGTATGCTGTCTCTATAAATTTTCTTTTATACCAATGCTCCCCCTTGTGAATTACCCTGGCCTGGTCCCAGTTGATGTTGTGGTGTTCAGTCCACGCGTGGTTAGCTAGCACAGACTTCGTCAGCTCCGCCCTTTGAGCAGCTGTGCGGTGTTTCTTAACCCTGGTGTCCAGCGGTCGCTTTGTCTCTCCAATGTAAAGATTGCCACATTCACAAGGTATACTGTATATACAGTTATTTGGTATTGCTGGAGCGTCCGGCCTCCTTCTTGTAATCATGCTCCTTAGAGTGTTGCTGCTTTTGAAGATCATTCTGATTCCATATCTGTGGGCAATTCATTTCTCCGACACACCTTTAGTATACGGTAATAATAGTGTTGATATCGTGGTTTCCTCTTCCTGCCTAGGTGGTTTGTCCAGTTCTTCAAACGCTTTGTTAATGATGGTTTCCGGGTATCCATTCGCCAGAAGGTCTTTTCTAAGTTCCACTTGTTCTTCTGTGAGGACTTCTGGCGTACTACAGATATTTTTGGCTCTATGGATTAGAGTTTTGATGATGCCAGTTTTCGTTTTTGATGGGTGGTTAGAATTGTAATGTAGATACAGTCCTGTGTGTGTAGCCTTCCTGTAGACTGTTGTTTGGATTCCGGCCATAGAGCCAAAAATATCTGTAGTATGCCAGAAGTCCTCAAAGAAGAACAAGTGAAACTTAGAAAATACCTTTTGGCGAATGGATACCCGGAAACCATCATTAACAAAGCATTTGAAGAACTGGACAAACCATCTAGGCAGGAAGAGGAAACCATGATAGCAACACTACTATTACCGTATATTAAAGGCGTGTCGGAGAAACGAATTGCCCACAGATATGGAATCAGAATGATCTTCAAAAGTAGCAACACTCTAAGGAGCATGATTACAAGAACGAGGCCAGACGCTCCAGCAATACCAAATAACTGTATATACAGTATACCTTGTGAATGTGGCAATCTTTATATTGGACCGCTGGACACCAGGGTTAAGGAACACCGCACAGCTACTGAAAGGGCGGAGCTGACGAAGTCTGGGCTAGCTAACCACGCGTGGACTGAACACCACAACATCAACTGGGACCAGGCCAGGGTAATTCACAAGGAGGAGCATTGGTATAAAAGAAAATTTATAGAGACAGCATATATAATCTCGAACGAGAAAATAATTAGCGAGCTCAGCATCCAAATTAAAAACATTTGGAAACCCCCTCTTCGGCCACTGGCGCTACGCATCACCGATAACCAACCGCCAGATACGACAACACTGATTGGACCGGATGAGACCCAATGACTATAACCGGCGACGCATGATCGATTAAATGTATAAATACCACGGATAAACTGAATTTCCCATCATTCACCTGATGACGATAGCAGATACAAAGCTATTGAGACGTTGTGAGATTAACCTTTTCAAGACGATGGAAGCCCAAGGAAACTTCGTGGTTTAATATGTATTAGATTAAACTCTGTTATAGCAGCTATTATGAAGACTGGAGAAGCTTAGATAATAATAAAATATTTATTAAATAATGTAGTTTTCCTTAAATCTATGTTCATTATTAAGAATGACATAAAGAAAAAGAGACAGGGAGATAACGAGACACGGAAGTATATTTAGTAAGAAGCTTTCTCTTCGATCGTTCAGTCTCAAATGACTGTAAACGGTCCATATGCAGAATGAGTTCGAAATGCATTATAAACAAATACAACAGATGTAAATCAACAACGCCCTTAAAGCATGTAAAACGATCGTAAGGCCTGATCTGAAACGTAGTCTACAGACTTCTAATCCAACGATTCCAAAATTAGATGAGGTTCTAAAAATTCACAATCATGGAAAACATTATATTTCAGAGATTGAAGCTCCCCTGTTAAATACGTTAGCAAAGCAGTTCAAAAACTCATATATTTCTTCCACAAGCAAATACGAATTTAAATCTTACCAAACACTCCAGCTCCTTCAACATTTCCAAATTAATTGACGGAGAATATTCAATCTCGCCTTCATTAGCTTTGTCGTCCTCTATATCGTCAATTTCGATTTCGGCAACAATGGACATGGGTTCTTCCAGAATTTTCATGATTTCTTTCCTCTTCAGTTCGACAGTCTCACCCAATTTGCATCTTACGACGTGCTGCTTCGTGCCGTTGGCACTTTTCACCTTGACTTTGAAAAAGTAATCCACACATTCGGGATTCGTACCGAAATAGTTGACGGAAATTGAATACGTTTCTTTCTTGGAATTCGCTGCTCGGTTGACCAGGTAGAGGTCTTGCCCCAGGTCTATCAAACAGTTCTCGTTGTGAGATCTCACGAAATCCAATTCGAAAGATTTGTCCTGCAGAATATAAATTACGTGTTTCTTTTCGTAATGATCGTACAGATCTTTGAGCATGCCTTGCCACTGGCAGTTCAAATCCTTGGACGCTGGACAGGGAATTTTTCTGTATTTGCACCACTTCTCGTGTTTGGGGACGTCCTGAGGGATTGGTCTTTCGATGCAACCGTTGGTATCGAAGCTGCAGGGGAATTTTGTGTTTTCCAACGCTTGTTCGTAAAGTTCGTTACGAATTGCGATTTCTGAGTGTGGACATCGTCCGCAAATTGAACCAAGTGTTGGTTCTGAGTAGATTGGAAAGTATGATAAATACTTTTTGCAGACATAGCATGTTAGTTTCGAAAACGTGTCCCTTGTCATCAGTGCCATGAGAATGCTGGAAAAAATTGGAATTCTATAAGATCGGCTGTATATTTGTCCAAAGGACTCCATTCTTTTACCATTATAATATACCTGGGCCCCGATTCTTGAAATTATTCGACGCCTCTGCCACTCGACGAAGGACATATGTCGTATGAAAACTGATATAAATAAGTTTTGATATATGGGTTCAACTTCATTTATGTCAATTTTCATGCGACTTATGTCGAAAGTCGAGTGGTAGAGCAGTCGAATGGTTTCGAGAATCGGGCCGCAGTCAATAGAGACTTTTAAGTGACAGAGGCGGATCCAGACGCGTGCTTCCGGGGGGGTCCCCTCATGTTTCAGGGGGGGGCGATCCTGTACTAAATTTACATAAATGTAATTTTAAACCCAGATTTTTTACAATTATTATATTAAAATATTCATTCGGAGGTTTAAATATAGAAGTTATCTCCTTCTATTCTCTTGAAGTTAAGATTACCTCGTTTTAATATTACATTTACCAACTTTGAGGTTCTCGGTGGGGGCAATCGCCCCCATCGCCGCCCTTGGATCCGCCCATGCTAAGTGACATAAATTTTAAAAACTGCTCACGTCATCATGTAAATAATATATATAAGCAATATACCTATGGGTTTCTTTCGTTTTATGCTTATTTGTTAATAAGGCAGTCAATGGAAAATAACCGGAAATTCTTCAAAATGCTTGTTTATAAATCTCGATCGCAGCATTTTTCGTACAGTAAAGCAGAAAAACCCATATAAAGTGATTGTTTGTAAAAAATTGATCACTTTGTTATAACAAAAATTTGAAACCTTATTCTTCCTCATGATAGGTTACAAAATTGTGATTAATTGACGTCAAGATCGATATTGTCCGTTAAACAGATCTCACAGGACTGTAATTTGAATAATTTGCAGAAATAGTTTGCAAAACCTATGGTATTAACAGCGATCGTTCGATAGGGATATGCAAAATATTTTTTGAAAGGTCATAAAATCCACTTTACTTTGTATATCTTGGAATTTCATTAAAGGGGCGTAAAATGGCTTTAATAGTGCTTGTGAATATTGGCTTAAACGACCGATACTTTTCCTCATATGTCTTGATAGTGGAGCATTCAACGAGAGGGTAAAAAGTAATTTCATTATTATCGGTAAACACTATACTAGGTAACCATTAACCTAATAAACTAATGGAAAAATAGACCAATATGCACTGATAATAGATTATTAAATAAAAATATAATAACTGTGGAGAGAAAAAAATTCAATTAATCATAAGTTTCATCTCGATCCATCACCTCAAGAAAATCCTTGACAGCTATTTTCAGTACTCCGCTGCCTGTCTCTCGCATATTCGTACTTTTAATGCAATATTTACAATTAGTTTAAACCAATTTCCCGGCATCATTTTGAAAATCCAAGATAGAATTGATGTGGAATATATGAACTTTCAAAATATCTTTAGTATGCCCGATTTTAATTAGCCTGGTTAACACTACTCTTATTAGACAGTATCCATCTTGAGCCTATTTTGACGAAGATTCCAGTGTTAGTTACCAGAAATTTATCATTTTGTGACATCAGAAAATTCTTGGTGAAAATATATCTTTTTCATAACGTGTAAACGTTCATTAAGAAGGATTTTGGATTCTTTATGTTTCATTATATAAGCTAAAAATAAACGACATTAATTCATATATATGTTCGTTCTTATTATTTAAATAGTACACTTCAAAGAATTTGCTGTTAAAATCTTATCAATTGTTATTATTGCTGTTAAATTTAATGCCCAGAGTTAAATTTTTCTCTATAGACTAGTGTTAAATTAGATCTAACAGACCATCATCCAATGAGTGAGAATTATTGCACAGTCTCTGCCTTAATAATATTTATGTTTGAAATAGTTAGTTAAATATTGAGCAATAGTGTCGATATATCTATACTTGTATGAGTAAATACAGCTGAGTAAATATATACTCACTAGCAAACACCACTGATTTTTAAGTTGCAAGCTGTACACTAGAAATGCAGTGTAACCCTGTCTATAGCGATTTCTTCGAGTAAATAGATTTAACAGGGTCATAAATTAGTTTAGTCAGAAATCGTTAAAAAATTAAAATTATTTCCTGTTTCTTGTATATATTATGGAAAGTAATCCATCACATTGCTCTAAATGGACCATTTAAAAGATTTCCAAAACCTATAAACTGGTTATAAAAAAATGACAGGACGATGTTTGACATCTAAATGTTGGATGTAGAAATGATTAAAAAATACTGATTTTTCAAAACTTCAAATTTTTAATAATTTTTAGGGTTAAGTAATTTCTTTTTGAGAAGTAATAATGTTATGCAAACTATGGGAGTATCGAAATCCATAACATAACGGTTTTTGCATAATTACTATTTACTAAATTTAAACCATTATCCTTAACTACAATTGCCTGGGTTGGATTTACCAAATGGATTTTGAAAACAGAAATTATGATTTATAATTTGTCTATCTTAGATTTCAGTTTTGGAACAAGTGACACCAGTTCACAGTTATTGCACTATGTTCACAACCATTTTTAACACAATTCAACAAATACCTATTTCTGAGATATATGAATCATAATTCCTAATTTGTACATTCAGAAAAATTCAATTAGGCAACTCAGGTTCATATGATAATATTGATAAAATAACACTTTTTAATAATAATTATGCTAAAACTGTTAATGCAAGAAATGGTCTTTCGCCTGTTTAAAACATGTATAACAAGCTATCATTTACAAAAAAATGTTTGCTTAATTTTGAAAATAACCAATGAATCTTATAGATTTTTTCCAAAATCAATATATTAATGAAAAATTTTCTGATAAGGGTTTTTAAAAATCTGTTAAGTTTTTGAATTCTCCACAAATAGAAATGCTGTGGAACGTTTGGTGTGTCACAAATGTAAAAACACAGTTTTGCACCCTAAAACTGAACCTTTATTTTAAACACTCAACGCTGTTTCAACAACTCTAAGTTGTCATCATCAAGGAGTAAACCAAATAGTCCTTGATGATGAAATAAAGGTTTGGTGTTAGGGTGCAAAACTGTGTTTACATTTCTCCACAAATAGTCAATTGAAAGTATTATAGTCCAGTACTTTCTGTAATTAATAAGTGTAAACTTGGAATTGAATTTTATATTTTAATTATTTATGAATTACCCTTCAAGACATGTTAAGGGGCAATTTGCTTGTTCTACTTGAGAACTTCTGTATAACAAAAGAACAATTAAAGGCTGAAATTGAACAACTGAAAAAATTATGTCATACAAAACAAGAATTATGAAAGCATAAAAGTAGAATCTGTAAAGTCAAAGGTAAAAAAATTGGGTTTCAAAAATAGAATTTTCTATGAGTTGTAGCTAAATAAAAATAAACATTTTGTTTAAACTAAGCTGTAAATTTGCTGAAATGCTTACAGGTGCATTAAGTTGATTAAGATTTCAAATCAACATTTCGAAAATGATATAAAATTGAGAGATAAGAGATCATGCTTACATTCAGTGAAGTCATATATTTACAGTGGGGCATGGATTATCCAGACAGTTATACAGATTTGTGATTATTTTTGTAGTCTAATCTATGCCATGCCATACCTGGTGCTATTCTGTGTTTATGTCAAATGACAATTGGCCAGTATTTGAAACCAAATTAACCTACAGTGATTGTCCTATGTGATTTTTGTTAGTAAACTTATTTTACAATTCAGGTTGACTAATTTAATTACATAGAAAATATGTAGTTTAATTGGTAATTGATGTTTTGAGCAAATGCTTAGCATTATGTGTTAACTCTAAAAAGATAAACATTTAACAACCTGGCCATAAAATAGCCACACATGGCAGATCCAGCCAGGGGGCACGCTCCCCTCCTGAAGATTGTAAAAATGGAAAAAATATTAATAGTAATACACACTAGACTATGGATTAATAAACTGAATGAATTACGTTACATGATTGTAAACACTAGACAAGAAAGCAACAACTTGTTAAACTGAAGGAGTATATGTAGATGCAAGTAATAATGCTTAGTATTGTTTCTTATTATTACAATTGTCATTTTGTGACCCTCTCTCAGAACAATTCTAGATCTGCATAATATATATTAGTATGGTTAATGAGTCTTTACTGTAATACCAATTCTATGTCAAAATAATTATACAGAATATCGAAAAAAATGGCTATAAACTGAATACTAAGAAATCACCAACAATTTGATCTGTAAACTGTAACTTAGTATTACATATATGTTGGGTTAGATGGTGCATTGACCTACAATTAGGGTTGTCAAGGAGGTAGTAAGTATTCATTATAGTGTCCCAGCATTTTCCATGATGTTCAGAAGCCAGAGAAAATTTCAAATGGCCTTGCAAACAGATTTTTGTAAAGTTCTTAACAAAGAGATTTTAAATCAATGTGGCAGTTCAATATTTACCAAAACTCATTTCTCTGAGAAATATATATATATATATATATATATATATATATATATATATATATATATATATATATAAGAAGCTTGCTCTATCTATTCTAAAATAAGAACATTGCTATGCATGTGAATACTACTACCCTAGAGAAACATTTGACAATTTGCAAAAAAGACATTAAGAAAAGCAACCACAATGACTTCATCACAGATTAAAAAATTGCATCATTTGTATTGTAAATTTCTATAAACATTCATTTAATCAAAGCTGGGATAATGATTATACTAAACTTTGATATCATCTGTTTAAATTTGAACACATTTCTGCATAAATCTCAACAATCAACATTGGTGGATTCGTGCACTCAGGTATTAAGTATGAAATATATTATCAGTTATTAGTTTATTTTTCTATTATCACTTGGCAGTAATAACATATAACTACAAATGGAAAATCATGTTATTTGCTATTAGAATTCAACATGACAGTTGTGACAATAAATAAAAAAATATCTGGTCAAATTGAAAAAAAGTGACATTTACTTTACAACACTACAACGTGTCTGTATCATGCTTTATTTTATTTTACTTTTAATAATAAAAAGTAACACATTGAGTTGTAATATTTATTTGTCCAAAGGGTAATCTTAAAATCCTGACATTAAAAATTTGGTCTGGTTATTTCAGTCTTACCATCTAGCAATTCGACCTAGAGAGGTCTGAAAAATGCAAAAAAAGTCTTAGTTTTAATTTTTAAAATAGTAAAAATTGTTAAACTTAGTCTGATGAATAGTCTTGTATGACCCTGGTTTACATTTAGCTTCAACCACACTACAAGAAAACAAAAAGCATTCTGCAGTCTCTGGAAAATGATATTTTGTGATTACTTGATATGCAAAGGAGGCTGCAGATAATAACAATTTAGATGTAATATTACTAAAGTAAATAAAACATGCTATTTATCTATCTATTGCAGGGATGCAACTTCCAAATGACATGACATAAACAAGTAAACATATGAACCAATGGTTTCTGATGAGCACTCCGTATATTTTAATAAAATATGCAGTGTCCTGTGAGAACACCATGCATCTTTTAATTTAGGTTCGTATTATGTATACTTTCAAGGGTTAATCTTAATTAGATTAAAGTCTTTGATAGTCTGGATAATTTAGCACAATACTTTGTACATCACGAGTGCAGAGGCGCTAAAACAGTTTAAAAATAGAAACTTAAAAACTAACTGATTAGATTATAAGTTATGACTGTGATAACACTTTAAAATATTCTGATGAGATAGAAAATGTTGCCACATTGCAAAGTTTAAGAAACAATAAATAATCAAACTATTGTTACCTGAACTTTTACTTTTACCGGTTTCTAAAACACCAAAATAATCACTGCATGTGGTCCTAATTTTTTACAACGACATATTAAGACAAATGCTGTAAAATTAATTTGTTATAAAAGTACGTTGTGATTCACCGAGTAATTATTTTACAAAAGAATAACAATGTAAATCTATATCACAAAACTAATTTCACAGGGACAGGTCACAGACCACATCACAGACTACTTTGAGGTTTGAATGCCGAATGACATAATCACAATCACAGATCATAGAATGTGACATTGGCATATTGAAAGTGATCCGTGCGTTATCCATAGTCTTGTTCGATTTGATACGTGGTTCGTGAGGAGTTATAAAAGGCGTGTTCCAATCTTAGATCATGTACCTCCTAGATATAGCCTGTCATGCACAAAATCGTGACAACGCTAGAAAGAGAGGGCAATAGAGACGGTAAGAGGCTATTTCACTTAGTGGGTGAAAGCAGCCAATGAACAACATGCTGAACGTATTTCTTTGGAAGCAGCTCCCAACCGAGTGAAATAGCCTGTTGCCCTCACTATTGCTCTCTCTCTCTCTCTTTAATCTTACTACGACATTTGTGCATGACAGACTATATCTAGAAGGTAAATGATCTAAGGTTCCAACACGACGTATAACCTTAGATCATGTACCTCCTAGATATAGCCTGTCATGCACAAATGTCGTGATAAGATTAAAGAGAGACAGGGCAATAGAGAGGGCAAGAGGCTATTTCACTCGGTAGGGAGCTGCTTCCAATGAAATACGTTCTGCATGTTGTTCATTGGTTGCTTACACCCACTAAGTGAAATAGCCTGTTACTGTCTCTATTGCCCTCTCTTTCTAGCGTTGCCACGATTTTTTGCATGACAGGCTATATTGCACTTAACAATATTATAAACAGAAGATTATCGGTTGTGTATCCGTAATTTGTTCTGATGGAACGAACCTATCAAAAATCGGTTTGCGAACTTAGAGTATGTCCTTCTGGAAGAACCATTCATTACACAAATCTCGTGGCAAAAGTAAAAAGAGAGGGCAATAGAGACAGTAACAGGCTTGGTAGGTAGAAGCAGCCAATGAGCTATTTCATTCGAAGCACTTCCCAATTGAGTGAAATAGGCTCCTACACTCTCTGTTGCTCTTTCTTTCTAGCCTTGGAACGATATTTGTTCATTATTTGCTACCTCCAGAAGAGCAAGCTCTATGTTTGTGAATTACATTTGTTCTTAGAGCCTGTACTTCTGGAGGTAGCATGAAATACACAAATGTCGTACCAATAGTGAAAAGAAAGGGCAATAGAGAGAGAGAGTGAAATTGTTTCTTGCCTCTCTTTCTAGCCTTGGCACGATATTTGTGCATTGCCGGCTACTTCCACAAGTACAAGCTCTATGCATTTGTCTCCAAATTAGGTATTTGAAATGATTTGATTAATTGAGATGGATTTATATACGGGTATAATTTTGGAATTTCATACTTCTGCAGTAATAAACAAACATTATGTTTATTTCTGTTATTATGTTATTTCATTATAATGACACTTAATAATTTGATGATCAATATAGGTATCAAACCACTCCAAATTAATTCGAAGACCATTCCTCTAATGTGCAGAGGATGTTCCCGGTCTGCTAGCGGACCTGCTCAACCCACTGCGACTAGTATGACTTTGAGAGCGCAGGTGTGGACTAAAGTAGGATTTACCTCGGATACTAGACTGGTCATTCCCGCCAGGAATGGGACCCCAGTCCGACACCTCAAACGGCCATTGTCTACCTTCCCACGCTGCAAGGCTGAATGCATCGTACGACCGATCAACAAGAATCGACCCTTCACCCAGGGAGTACAATCTAGCTAAAACCAGTGCCTGTGCGGGGCTAACCCAGCTTTCGATGTGTCGGTGCCTCTACTTTCGGGACGTTTTGGCGAGTTTTAGGAGTAACAGCCAAAAGGTTGGCAAAGGGTTCTCGTCTCGAATGCTAAGTCGCGTCCCGCCAGGTCTTCTCATCGCCACAATCCAGGCGGAAAACAGGTCTATCGATTAGTTGTATTAAAGGCTTAACAAGGAGGCCTCGTTTCTTGCGCTCAATCCCGAGGAAAAGTGTGTCCGGCGAACTACTTGTGTAAAGTTTTGACAAGTCACACTCAAGGGCCGGGGACCCTCACCTTCCTTAGTTACTAACGGGCACCAGAAACGAGGTCGACTGCCCTGTTAAAATCATTCATATAAATTTGGTTTAATTGCTTCGGTAAACTGGGATTTGAATGTATAAAAAGTATTCTACGAAGGTATTTGACCTATGATTTGTGTACAAATAAAATACGTAAAATTTATTGATACTTTATATACCTAATTGTCATTCAAAATCGATCTCACGTACAAGAAATCAGGTAGAGCCGATTTCTTGATGAGGTAGGGGCTCTCTGGCCAAGTTTTCGATATCTGCCCCCCCTGGTGTTGGAACAGGGCCCATGTCGTTTATTTATTTTTGACAGCTAATTTGTGTTCCTCCAAATGGGCTGAAATTGTCCTGTTCGTTTGCCCGACGTATACCTTATCGCACGTTCCGCAAGTTATACTATATACCCCTTGGTTTTTAAGTTTTACTTTTGGTTTCAGATTTACTAAATTTGTGCCTATAGTCTGGTGCGGTTTGTATGCTGTCGCTGTCACGCCTTCGCAGAATTCGGCTAATTCTGTCCGTTGACCCTTTGATGTATTTTAAGACTACTTTTGGTTTTTCGGTGAGGTCATCTTTTGGTTTTAGCTCATGGTCTTGTCGTGCTATTGCTTTTTTGATAGTGTGGTTTGTATATCCATTTTGTCGTAGAGCGGTAGTTATCTGTTTTAATTCGTATGTTTTGTTATTGTCGTCTGTCAGTCGTATGGATCCTGGAAATTAGCTTGTTGGCAACTTCCTGTATTTGAAAAGGGTGGTGATGAGATTTGTAGTTTAAATATCTGTTCGTGTGTGTCGGCTCCCTGTATACGGTGTGGTCGAAATGCCCATTTTGGGTTTTTTTCTTACGAGAACGTCGAGGAAATGCAACTGGTTGTTTTCTTCAAGTTCTAATGTAAATTGAATCCTGAGGTGTATAGAGTTTAGGTGCTCCAGGAACTTGAGGATTTCTTGTTTACCAAAAGGCCATATGACAAATACGTCATCGACGTATCTTAGCCATAACTTTGATTTCAGGTTTGCTATTTGTAGTGCCTTTTTCTCGAAATAGGTCATAAAGAGATTTGCCACCGCTGGTGATAATGGGGACCCCATTGCGGCTCCGTCGGTTTGTTTATATATGCGGTTATCATACTAGGCACTTTTTAGGCAGTGTAGTGACAAATCTATTACGAATTGTGGGAGGTCTTCATTTTCAGATATTTGTTGAAGTGCTTCTTCTACCGGTATGCGTGTGAAATGTTCCGAGTTTTTTAATGTAGGAATCTTTCCACAATTGGTTGTAGGGTACTGGCAAGTTTTTTTTTCAAGTTGTATACCGGCGAGTTGAAACCACTAACTATAGGTCGAAGTGGTGCTCCGTCTTTATGGATTTTGGGCAAACCGTAGAGTTTTGTGCATAGACTTGACTTTTCTCTGGGGATGAGTTTTTTCTGTAGTTCTTCTTCTATGGGTGAATCTTTAATTTTGGATTCCGTTGTTTTTTCTAGCTAGGTGTTCGGGTTTCTGGGCGATGGTTTGTAACTTGAGTCATTGTCGAGAAGTGGCTTTATTTTGTCCTGGTAGTTCATTACGACGTTGGAGTTTCCTTTATCGGCAGGTAGTATGGTGATGTTTTCGGATTCTTTGAGAGTCTTGAGGACTTTCATTTCCAGTCAACTGAGGTTTGGTTGAGGTGGTTTCGCAGATCTGATAACTTGGGCGACGTCTTGCCTTATCTGCTCTGCCGTTTGTATCTGTACGGGGAGGACACTTTCAAAGCAACAAAGACCTACGAAAAACTGAGAGGAAAAAGATGTATATCGCTTTGCAACCTCAACTTTCTGATCAACTGCCGCAATCAGAACTTGCTACCAACATTCACGATAAAGCAAGCAGAAGGCTACGAGAATTATGCGAACCGACCTGAAGAGCGCAGATGTGACTCTGCCGTAACGTAGTCATTTTACCATCGATCCCGGCAGGGATCAGTTATCAACTACGCGGATGAATTCCCGGAAACCACCTAATATATATATATATATATATATATATATATATATATATATATATATATATATGTTATATCACACTTCTCAATATTAACTTTTTAAAAAAGATTTTTATTAATAACAAACAAAATAATAACTTTTTAAAATACAAAATACAAAATTGAAATAATGACAATAATAACTAACAACAGACTGAGTAATAATGAATAACAAACAAGAGAGATTTTACAATATATAACCTAATGAATGCTGAATCGGCACTGCCGACACGGCGATTCCCACGGATGCTCGGCGGGGCTGTAATCTGACACTGCACGTGTTCGCTGAGTCAGCTGGGAACGATGAAATACAGTTGCTACATAAGTTCACCCAAAGTTCATGTTATAAACTTATATAACAACTCCCATCCATATAAAAAAGTTGATGGTATATCTATCATCAACTTTTAGGGGAAGTTCTGAAGTTCCATACATTGGGCTGGATCTAGGAGGCTGTGCAGCTTTCCCGTGGACTTAGGCTTTGATGGGCCTGGAAGTGGAGCTGACTCGGCATCGAGGCTGGACTTAGTGGTTTTCCTGAACCTTCTCTTGATTGGTTTGATACAAAGGAACATAATCACAATTACTGTTAATGTGATTGTGGTAATTGTGAGCCATGATGTATGCTTCTCCAATGGTGGTTGATTCATGAGCTCTTCCAATTCCATTGAATATTGGGCAAGCTTATGGTTGGCAACATTTAGATCTGTTACATCTAAATCCTGCAATTGTAGGGGTTTTAATTTGGGAAGTTGATTTGCGGCTGGCATGGCGTCACAGCAGCTATACGGGATGTTCACTGGATGATTTCTGAAGGTGATGTTCTGGATGTTCTTTGACGTTCTCGTAGCATGTACCCTGATGTTGTCAATAAAGGCATTGCAATCGGACTTGATTTGCAACAGCGAATTTGTCGTGATGGTCTGCGTTACGACATCTTGTCCCTTACATTTGATGGCTATAGGTAGTGGTCTGGAAATTGAGATCAACCAGAGGTTTATGTCGATCTCTTGTATGTTATATTCTTCCGCATAGAATATAGAAGTTTTGCAGGTTGCTGGGAATGTGGTTGGCTGTCTGAGAAGCTGACCTTCGCAGATGGCATCTTTGTCTATTGGATGTGATATAGCTTTGGAACAAATCTTATGATGTTTAGTTAAAGGCTTGCAGTCACCCAGGTCTTCGAAGGATGTGTATAATAACGAATCGTCATCTCTCGCGATAAATTTTGTTTTTATTGAAAGTATATGATGAAACCCTGTTCGATCATCCAAAATTGGGATCGGATAAAGGTGGTAAAGGGTGTAAATCTCAGGATCAACTAAAGGAATTTTGAGTACAAAAATGATTTTGGTGTTGATTTGAAAAGCTTCCAATTCTATCAAATCAATGTACTGAGCAACATTTGAACTGTAAATAGGAAGTGGTAAATTATTTTCGTGTAGTGACTGAGAAATCTTTTGAAGGGAATCGACCAAATCTACTGGGGTTATGATCGAACTATGTAAAATTTTTAAGCGGGCGAAAGAGACTGCAGTTAAAACATCATCGAGAGTGTTTTCGATAAATATGTAACTCTCCATTAGGCTTTCACACAGATCCAAGATATTGATTTGAAATTCATGAAAATCAAGATCATTTGAAATGTATAAAATTGACTGCCTTATTTGTTCAATGTTATTCGAGAATAATTTCTCCTCGGATTGAAATTTTTGTAAAGTTTTGTTGAGGCTTGTAATGACTGAGGTTGTTACAGATATTTGTTTCTTTACTAAGTCCTGAATTTGGTGTTGGTCTTTAGTAATTTTAGTTATACAGTCATTTATGTATTCACCATCTGTTGCGTCTAAGTTTCCTGAAATAGCTTTCCAAACTGATCCCAGTCCGTTAATAAGTCCGCGTTTTTTTCTGTTAGTAGGGTAAGTTTGAGTGTCAGCGAAGATGTCTGTATATTTAGAGTTAACGGATTTGGAAATTTGTTTCAAGAGGCTAACATGTGTTTGTATTTTTGGTTTAAATGATTTTGTATTAGTTGTGTTTTCGTTAATTGTCTCTAAAATTCGGTTTAGTATGGCGTCGTTATTTGAAATAGCACTTCTGAAAGGGCTGAGGTCTTTGAAGACAAGAAGTGTCCATTTGTCGTTTGAAATTTTAAGTGTGCCTTCTTCATGGAAGAAAACTCCTATTGTATTGTTAACGGGTGTAAGAGAGTATTGTTGGAGGTTCACGACTGAAAACAGTCCACAGAATCTGAAAAGAAGGGATTCATTCAAAATATGGTTTTAGTCTGTCAAAGTTAATTTTACTGATTTGGTTAGTCTGTAAGTTTATAACTGTGGCAGAGTTTTTTCTAATCGCGGTGATTTCAAAAGGTCCATTGAATTTGTTTTCAGATTTGCTTTTAATCTGAGATTCTTTCACGTAAACTTTGTCGCCTACTTTGTATTCTGGTTGGTTAGTGGAAACATGTTTGTCAAATCTAACTTTAGATTTTTGTTTTTGTTGGTCGGTTTTAGTGCGGGCAAGTCTATAATAGTAGTTCATTCTGTTGTTAAGGTCCCTAACATATTTGGAAATGAGTTTTTCCTGATCGTATATTGTTTCGGGGGGTCTACTAGAAGTGTGCCCAAAGATGAGTTCGTAGGGCGTGAAACCAGTGGTCTTGTTTTTAGTGTTGTTGTAGCAGATAACTGCGTAGGGGAGGACGTTGAATGGGTGTTCGTCAGGATGTTCAGCTGTATTTGCCCTTATCATTTCCGCTAAAGTCGCGTGAAACCTTTCGATAGAGCCATTTGATTCAGGATGGTGGACACTTGAAAAGGATAGTTTTATGTCATATAGTTCGCACAGGTCCCTTATGAGAGTGTTATCAAATTCACGTCCATAATCACAATGGATGCGAAGGGGTGTACCGTAATGTTGGAAGAATATTAGGAGGGTGTTTACTACAGTTTTAGCTGTTTTGTCACCAATTGGGTAGGCCTGAGTAAATTTGGTGAGTTCATCCCTAATAGTCAGTGCGTAGTTTCTGGTTGGATATTTGAAAATATCAATGTTGATACGTTCGAAGGGCGTTTTTGGTGTTTCAGTTATGACAAAAGGAGCACTTAAGTTTTTTCTACAGAACTTTACCTTTTGGCAAGTTTCGCAGGACTTAATAAATTGCTCTACACTTTTGATTAGTCCAGTCCAATTATACTTTTCTTTTATGCGTCGGATGGTCTCGTTAATTCCACGATGAAGGTTATTTTTGCCGCAGTGGTACTGCTGCAGTATAACGGGAATCTCGTCTTGTGAAGGGGTTGTCACAATATTTTGACAAATTTTAAGTTTTACGTCTTTGTCTGCAAGTATAAAGGATAGTGTTTCAAGAATCGGTAGTTCTACGTTGTTTTCAATACAAAAAGTTTCGGATTCGTCGAACTGGTCTTGGTTGTTATAGAGAATGTTGAAAAGATGTGCAACAACTGTTCCAGGATCAAAGGGTAAAGGGACAATTAAATATTTTCTATGCCTTACAGTTTTACTGGCTAGAACGTTTAGAGTGTCAGTAGTGAAGTTTGGGTCTTCTTCGAAAATATCTTCGATGATTTTGTCATGCAAGTCATTGAGTTTATTTTGCCAGAAGAAAGTGACTATTCGTTTGTGAGATTTGTCTAGAAGTTGGGCGTTAGAAATTTCTATTTTTGAATAGTCGATTATCGACTCGGTTTTATACAATTGAACAAATCGATTAAATTCTGTTGTCATGCGTTCGTCATGATCATCGCGTTCTTGATCGTTGTCGGAGTCGTCGGAGTTATCGTGACTAGTACCTGAATCGGGTTGTTTTGGGTCGGTTTCGTTATTTGCGAAAATTTTTATCTTTGAAAGAAAGTCGGTGCATTGTTTGAAGTGATTAATTTTGATACGGGAAAGAGCGTCTGCGTTCAAGTTTACTTTGCCAGGCTTGTATTCGATTTTATAGTTATACTCCTCTAGTTTGAGGCGCCATCTGGCTTGACGACTGCCAGGGTCTTTGATCGAAAAGAGCCAACTAAGCGGACGGTGATCACACAGGAGTGTAAACTTTCTCCCAAAAAGATACGGTCTGTAGTGCTTGACCGCCCAAACAATGGCTAGCAGTTCCCGTTCGATAGTGGAATATCGAGTTTCTGCACCGCAGAGTGTACGGGAAGCATATGCTATAGGAAGATCTTTTCCTACGGGGCCTTGTGAGAGAACCGCTCCAATTGCAAAAGCACTAGCATCAGTAGTGAGCAGGAATGGTTCTTCGAAATTTGGGTAGATCAAGATAGGGTCAGATACAAGGGCTTGCTTCAGTTCGTTGAAGGAAGACTTGCAATCTGCGTCGAAGATGAATTTGACGTCTTTCTGCAGGAGTTTCGTTAGGGGCTTTGAGATCTTGGCGAAATTTGGGATGAAACGTCGGTAATAACCGGCGAGACCAAGAAAAGATTTAACATCTTTAGGAGTTTGGAGTTGAGGAAAATTCTGGATGCATTCAACCTTTGAAGGGTTTGGTTTTACTCCTTCTTGGGTGATCAGATGACCTAGGTAAGCAACTTCCTTGCGGAGAAACTCACACTTGTCAGGTTGAATTTTCAAGTTTGACTGTCTAAGACGCTTAAAGACTTCTGTCAAACGGGACATATGCTCATGGATGGTTGGTGAGTAAACGATAATGTCATCCATGTAAACAAGGCAACGTTCATTCTGGATGCCCAGAAGAATGTTGTCCATGACCCTCTGAAAAGTAGAAGGTGCATTTTTCAAACCAAATGGCATACGAACGAATTCGTAATGGCCATTGTCAACAGAGAAACCGGTCTTGGGAATGTCTTCCTCAAGGATTTCCAACTGGTGGAACCCGGAAGCGAGATCCAGTGTCGAAAAGTATTGACACTTACCAAGTTGATCGAGGAGATCAGAAATGTTGGGCAGAGGATATTTATCGTCTACAGTTAGTTCGTTTAACTTCCTATAGTCGATAACAACTCGCCACTTTTGCTTACCAGAAGCATCGAGTTTCTTAGGGACGACCCATACGGGGGAGGACCAAGGAGAAGAAGAGTGCCTGATTATGCCTTGATCAAGCATTTTGGCAATTTGAGTTTTCACTTCCTCCTTATGGACTTGAGGATATCTGTAAGATTTTGTGAAAACGGGCTTGGCATTATTGGTGTCAATTGAATGTTTTACTGCGTTGGTAAAAGACAAAACATCGCCTTCAAGATAGAAAATATCTTCGAATTCTAAACAGAGGTTCGTGATAAGTTCTCGCTCTTCGTCATTAAGGTGTTCTGTACGAATTTGTTCCCTGATAGTTAAGTTTCTGTCCAAGTTTATAGGTTCAGAGTAATCGTGTGTATTCATATTTAAAAGGGGGTGTGTTTGGTCAAGGGGTTCTAAGTGAAGATCGGAAAAATTAACAGTTTTAGGCATCGCGTTCGCGTTTATTATTGAGGTCAGAAATTCTCCCTTTGAATCAACGCGTACAACTGCGTTGGGAAGTCGTACTTTGTCAATTACTTGTGTCGGTAAAATTGCGTCAGTATTAAAAAGGTCGCACTTGAGTTTGAAAATTTGTTCGGTTCTTGCTGGAATAGTTATTTGATTGTTATAAGTACAAGTTGGCATTTTAGTATTGGGAATGTCTGTCGGTTGTATGTTAGAATAGTTTTGAAGTTCGTAATTAACTGTTTTGATTTCAACAATACATTCGTAATGCTCAAGAAAATCAAGACCTAATATTCCATCAAACTCAATATCTAGATTGTAGATAAAAACTTTATGAGGGTTACCTATGGCAAATGGAATAAGAGTTGATTCAGAAATAGGGATTTTCTCGTGCGTAATACCTTGGATTGTCACTTTTTCGGGAAATCTTTGACGGAAATTCTTAACGGTGTTTTCTTTAAAAATGGAGATACCAGCTCCGGTATCGATGAGAAGTTTAAATTTTTCGGAAGCATCGTGAATGTAATAAAGATTTTTAGAATTTACCGTTAAAAGAGGACTTAGAGAAATGCTTGTTCCGGGAAATTCGCATTTGGGTTGAAATCTTCCAGATTCAAATTCTGGATTTGGGTTTGGACTTCGGAAATGGTAGTTGTCGAATCGGGGGGTTGATCTAGGCTCGGGAGAGCTAGAAAATCCTGGTATTCGTGACTGTTCAAAGGTGTAACGAAATTATCGTCTGGAGTTTGTTCAATTTCATAATCGACAGGATTTTGACTGAAATCGTCATAAATGTATGGGCTATTTTCAGTATTATAGCCGTAGTCGCTTACTGAATATTCTTGATAATCAGTATTCAGGTGTTCATTGAAATGATGCGTCCTTTCTGGACGATAGTGAGGGTTTGTCTGTATTACAGACGGTTGGAATTGATTTGGTTTAAACGGGGGTCTTTGGAAATTTGTCGGTCGAAATGATGGACCTTGATGGTTGGGATTATTTGGGGGTGGATTTGGCCTCGAAGATTGATTTGGCCCTGTAAAATTAGGTCTAAAATTTTGGTTGTAAGATTGAGGGTTGTTTTGCTGTCGCAACCGACAATCTACTGCAATGTGGCCTAATCTACCACAATTTAAACATTTCGGTGGTTGAATGGGTTTTCGAACCTGAAATGTGGGTTTAGGAGGAGCAGATTTGTGAATTTTTTGCTCTTCAAAATATGACAACTGAAGTTCTCGTCTGATTCGAGAGTGTGCCTCCAGAAGATCTTTGGGATTGCTGGCACGAATTATTTGGCCTAGACGTGGTTCTAGTCCGGTAAGAAGTGTATTTAGAACCATCGTATCTACAAGGGTAGTCTGAGCTTCTTTTTGCTCGTTACTTAGTCCAGACGCTTTTTGAATGCATGAGTGCATTTTCGCACTCAAAACTTGGAGTCTATTATAGAACGTTAGAGGGGACTCGTTGGACAATTGTTTGAGACGTTGGAGATCGTGGATCAACGAAGACAGATCCCGAGAGTCTCCGAAATGGAGTGTTAGAAGCTGCTTAATTTCTAAATATGAAGCGGGGTTTCTCGAGTTGACTAACTGAGCCGCTTTGCCTCTAAGTTTATTTTTAATATGAATGACTAGCAGATATTTTTGCTCTGCAGTCGACATATTGTACGCACAATTACATGCGTGTATGAAGGTGGCCAAGGAGATCTGGTCGCCTTCAAATTCCGGGATAATGGAAAATATTTCCGATAACCGGTACTTTTCGGTTTCATCAGAAACTACATTGTTTGTTGCTTGTGCCATTTCGATGTGTTAGAATTAAAAGTATACCCAAGTTGAAAAATAATAAACGAATAAAATAAAGGAGGGATTGTAAAATGGGTTTCAATTAAAATATAGTGTAAAAATTATTAAGCAAATGTATGTAAATGGGGTATAAACGATATTTTGGATAATAGAACGGTAGATAAAAATGAAATAATAAAATAAATATATAAAAGTAAATCAAAATATATCAAATAAATATTTCAATTCAAATAATCAAATAATATCTCAATTCAAATCAAGATAATCAAATAAATCAAATTATCAATCAAATAATCAAATAAAATCAAATATCAAATAATCAAATAAATCAATCAAATAAATTCTTTAAAACCTTAAACGTTAGACGATTCACTACTACTCACATCAACAGGAACATTGGAAGATCCGTGTTCTCCTTTTTATCGCAGTTGGGACTTCTTCCAGGTTCTTTGCTCCGTTGAGGGATAGGAATCCGCCGCTACCAGTTAGAAGTAAGCTCGTGTTCTAGTAACGTTGGCGGATCCTACTGACTGCGCCAATTTGTTATATCACACTTCTCAATATTAACTTTTTAAAAAAGATTTTTATTAATAACAAACAAAATAATAACTTTTTAAAATACAAAATACAAAATTGAAATAATGACAATAATAACTAACAACAGACTGAGTAATAATGAATAACAAACAAGAGAGATTTTACAATATATAACCTAATGAATGCTGAATCGGCACTGCCGACACGGCGATTCCCACGGATGCTCGGCGGGGCTGTAATCTGACACTGCACGTGTTCGCTGAGTCAGCTGGGAACGATGAAATACAGTTGCTACATAAGTTCACCCAAAGTTCATGTTATAAACTTATATAACATATATATCAACGTAAATTTAAAAAATATATTAAGCTATATTTTGCAAAAAAGAACCGAACGATTTGGATTTCAACAGTTTTTTTCTTCCACATTTTTGTTAAACTTATCTTAGCCAGATGAACATCGTTTGTAAAGAACTAAGGTTCTTTACAAACGATTTTCGTCTCCCATTCTTAAATGGGAGACGAAAATCTGAACAAAAACGGAACAATGTTGCAAACACCAATAAACGGTATTTCAATTGTCCTAGGGTTTCCCTGTTTTACATGCTGTTACATTCTTATTTTGGAAACGCTGTATAATGATTAGTCGGTAATATTGTTCATAATTTTGAAAGAGTAAATAAGCTATATCTAGTGGTGGCCCTAGTTCATAACCAACAATTATGCTTTAATAATGGTAACGATTTTATTTATAGGAGATTCACTACTTTCGCTTTGAGTTGTGAGTTCCATGTTTTTTCCTAAATTTTTTTCCAGACATCAAGAGATTCTCCCTATATAATAGTTTGCAGTTGAACGTATGCGCGTCACATACTGCATTTTCAGAGTGCAATCCCACCACCAGTATGCATGAAGACAATGCAATGCATCTTGGCAAAAGTGGGTCAGTCAGGTTCTAGGCCCTTCGCTAGTTTAGTTTCCTAGTGGTTTTAACACTGATTGATTTTTATTAGTTGTGTTAGTGAATGAAATAAGTGATGTTAATAGAAAAATATGAGTTTTTTTTAATAACTATTTAACAAGTAAAAATCTTCTCAATGTGTGAGCATAGTTGTGATGTTTTCGAAAGGATTAATGGAGAATATCTGCATGCCCTGGAAAGGAGACATTTCATCTGGAGCGTTTGGTAAGGGTCAGGACTTTAAAGGGGTAATCGACAAACGACAGTTGATTCCATATTGTCTAAATATTAAAATCTACAAATCTATTCAGGGGGCAAATTGTTTATATAATTTTATAAACAATATTAACAAATTGCAAGATGTAGATAAACAATTATTGCTTAAATTATAATATAAATAGTTTTTATTTCATTAACAATAAATAAGGAATATCGTGTTAGCAAAAATTATTATGCAAGAAAGATGTAGAAAAATATAAATTTATTTAAGATCTCATATCACTTGAATTATGTAAATATTCTTCCTACATAATTTAGAAAAGTGTTTTTTTTTCGACCGGAAAAAGTTATTTCAATTATTAAGCTGAACTAAAAAGATTCTTAGTAAAGTATGTTTATACATTTGTAAGACTTTTTTTAAATCCCTAATTACTACAAATACGAGGTACTACTTTCTGAAAGATAGTTGTGGCATCTCTTGTCTGTATTTTTGTCTGTTTTTTTTTTGGAATAACACCACAATTCTTGGAAAGTCTGCATACTTCAAATAGTCCAAAAGTCTAAAGCTCTAAATCATTAAACTTCACAAACCAAATTATCCATTTCGTCCAGTCTTCAAAAATATAACTCATATGTTTAAGAATTTATGCAAGTTTAGTCTAAAATTCAAGGTTAAAAAATATTTAGAGCTAGTGTACACCAGTCAATAGAGATTTTTAAGTGACATAAAATTCTACAACAAACCACATAAACCATCACGTAAATAATAGTTTATAAGTCATAACTGACACAATTGTAATAGCAAACTCGTAGAAGTAAATTATTTCAAAGGACCAGGCACTTTTCTTATGGAAAAATGGACTTCCGTCAAATTGTTCGAAATTTTGCTATGTTGTGGAAGTTGATGTTCTGACAAAAACAATCCATGGGGCTCAAATAGATTCTATTACTAGTTTTCGAGATACAGGATGTTAAAAATCGAAAATGCCGCATTTTTAATATCAGATTTCGCATGATAGATGTGTTTTATTTCCGGTTAGTGGAGAAATTGTGTTTTGTATATTATTGGACATAAATATTTCATAAAACAATTGCCATAAATTGTGCTGGATTACAGGGTATTTCAACAATACGTTACATGCGCTTTTGAAAAAAATCATTTTTTTTATTACAACATTGAACACATTGCACAATTAATATCTCATTAAAATAATAATTTCTTGGATATGCTTCATATAATATACAGTGTGAGCCATAAATATAGCTAGAGAAGGCATACATTGTTTTTTCCTATTAATGAGTAACCCTGTATGAACCATTCGTTCTGCAATTTTAATAAGTCTATAAACAGATATATGATTCGTCTCTTGATACTCAACAGGATGTTAAACTCATTGCAAAAACTATACATATTGAAAAACAGAACAGAATATTGTTAAAATTGTATGACTAGTTTTCGAGATATAAGGTGTTAAACATGGGAAATGTCTCCTTTTTCTTATCAGTTTTCTCATAACAGATTTGTATTATATCCGTATAATGCAGCAAAGATAATTTTCTAATTATTTACAAAAATATTGAATAAAACAATTACTGTTAATTATATTTGATTACAGTGTATTTCCAATATATGTAACATGTTTTTTCAGAAAACTATTTTTTTATTACAATTATATTATTATTATATTATGAATACATAAGATGTAATCGCACAATTAATAAGAAATGAGTTCTTGTACGTGTTCATATATTATACAGTGTAAGTAAATATAGCCATAGTGGGCATATACCATTTTTTCCATTAATGAGTAACCCTGTATAAACTACAATACTTTAATTTGTACAATTTTTGCAAAGGTGTAAAATTTAGTGTGATGAGTCGTAGATTTGTGTAATTTAGGTAATATAAAAATTCCAGAACGCATGGTTTATACAGGGTTACTTATTAATGGATAAAATAATAGTTGCCCACTTTAGCAATATTCTCACACTGTATAATGTATGAACACGTTCAAAAATTAATTTCTTTATCACTATATAAACTGAGCAATGAGATTTTCTTATGTATTCAACGTTATAATAAAAAATGAGTTTTCTAAAAAAACATGTTAGGTACAAACAATGTGCAAACCACGTTTTCTGCAATAAACGGAAATAAAACACATCTATTATAAGAAAATCTGATACGATAAAGGTGACATTTCGGAAGTTTAACACTCTGTATCTTAAAAACTAGTCAAACAATTTTAATAATATTCTGCTCAGTAAGACACTGAACATTTGTGAACGTAAAAATGTAATAACATACAAAGTTGGCGGAGAGAAGTTAAAAATACGGAGTAGTATAAAAAATACATTTTTTCAATATGTATAGTTTTTGCAATCCGTTTAACATCCCGTTGAGCATAAAGAGACGGATAATGTATCTGTTTAATGTCTTATTAATATTGCAGCACGAATGGTTCGTACATTAATAGGAAAAAATAATATATGCCTTCTCTAGGTATATTTATGGCTCACACTAAATATTATATGAAGCACATCCAAGAAATTATTACTTTAACGAGATATTAATGGTGCAATAACATCTTCTTATGTTTTCAACGTTGTAATAAAAAAAACATGTTACGTATTTTTTAAATATCCTGTAATCCACCAAAACTTATGTGAAATATTTATGTCCAATAATGTACAAATCACAATTTCTCCAATAACCGGAAATAAAGCACGTCTATCATTAGAAATCTGATATCAAAAGTGCTGCATTTTCGATGTTTAACACTCTGTATCTCGAAAACTAGTCATAGAATCTGTTTGAGCCCATGGACTCTTTTTGTCAGAACGTCAACTTCTACAACATTTCAAACAATTTGATAGAAGTCCATTTTTTCATAAGAAAGGTGCCTGGTCCTTTGAAAATTTGAGGTATTTTCGATTTTTGCTTATAGTGTGAAAAGTAATGGTCTGTTCATAGTCAATAGAAAATTGTAGAAAATCAGAAAATCCTTAAAATGAGTGTGTATAAATTTTTATAGCGCCATTTTTCATAAAGGAAAGCTGGAAAAACAGATAAATAAAAATTCATAATTTGGTTGTAGTGACAGCTGGACCCTTCTTCTGCCTCTTAATGATAGCTATAACGTTGTGATTATTAACGCTGAAACTCGATATTGAACGTTAAGTAGACCTTGCAGAATGCAATTTAAATAATTTGTTTCACAATGATAGTTCGATAACAATATGCAAAATATATTTTGAGACTCCAAAAATGCTCTACACTTCATATATCTTCGATTTTTGTTATAGTGCTGTAAAATATATTAATACTGCTTGTGAAATTTGGCTTAAGCAACGGACCCTTACTTCTCCTCCGATATCTTGACAGTGGCGGATCCAGTCAGTGGAAAAAAATAGACCAATATGGCCAGGTAATATTTATCTAAATAAACAAGTAATAAACTGCTGAGAGAAACATGTAATAATACAATTAACCATAATTTTCACCTCAAGCCCCAACCACAAGAATATTCTGTCCATGTGCTATTGTCAGTGCACCGCTGCGCTGGCTGGCTGTCGCAGATTCGTATATTTTTACTGATGTATAAACACAAAGTAACATCCATAAATGACGTAATATAAATTTTGACAGTTTTCTGACACTTCCACACCCTCTTGTAAGGAAATGTAAGATATAATTTCATCACCCACCCCCCCCCCATTCCTTACGTAGGATATTCATTTTTTCAAAATTCTTGATTATAATAATAAAATGATGTACATATATCATATATATTATAATATTAAAGTATGTAGCATTACCTATTTTCATATTCAATATTACATTTTTTATTATAATATATTTTTATTATTAACGTATGTTAAAATTATAAAAAAAATTGAATATATACACATATGGATATTGACTGACTTCCAGAGCTTTCGTAGAATTAGTTGCTTACGGCTAAAATATTTTTATATACTTTCATGAAAAGAATTTCAAGTTATTAATTCTTACATTATTGTAACTAATTTCATACAGTATATAAGGGTTTGGGTATTATATACTTAATTAATAATTAATATTATAAATTATTTATATTTGGAAATGTTTAATCTAGTAGAACAGAATAACAAAACAAAATAAAAATTGAGAAAATGCAGTTTTTTGCGTTTCTTGAGCTAATTTTGAGGTTATGTGAAAAAGTCACCAAAACGAAGCTTTTACATATTTTTGAGATCTACAACTTTTACATTTAACTTTTTTCTAGGACCTCAACTTTGGCCGGAAACCGCAATTATGTCTTTTTCCACCCCTTTTCCACCTCCCAAATCATCGCTCCCACTTTTCAGTTGTTGCATTTGTTTTTCCCTTGTTTGTAATAACCCCCTCTGCAACTTCTACATACCACATTTTATATAAAATTTTTTTATTTACCTAAAAATGCGCTCATTCGCCAGGACAATGACGTCATCTATTACTGTTACCTCATCTGATATTTCAAAGTGGAGACGTTTACAACCGTTTATTTTACACCCTCCAAATTTCAGTAGTGTTCAAAAGATACGAGGGGGTAAGATGACTTTTGAGTTGACTGTAAATACATCCCTACGTACCTACTAACTCAGGTCATTTACGGAGAAAAAGACCTTGTGGTGACAAAATTAAAAGTAGAACAAAACCGACATCAACGTGTTCTAATAATAAAACTTGACTAATTGACATAAAATTCAACATTTTTTATCGATGCGTTTTTGTTTCTTATCAAAATAACAGAGAAATATCGGTAACAATTTAGTTTTTTATCGTTTACACAAAATCCACCGATAAAACCGTATTTGCTACTATAGCCAATGTTAAAGAGAAATGAAAAACCCACAAAATGAGCTACAACACGCTTAATTTCGTTAAATGGTTTCTTAGATAATGGAACCTTTACCCGAAATTCCATAAAAATAATATCTTACATATTTTTTTGTATTATAGCTGACACATTCTTATTAACCGAAGCGAGAGATCTTCTCATACCCAATTGATGTTCTAAAAATAAATACTGTAGCCCCAGTGGTTTTTGCAAAATTTCAGTTAATCCTATGGAAGACATTTCTTTTTGAGCGGCCATATTACCTCACCGTTGGAAAGTAGAAGAGTTGATCTACAGACCCCTCATTTCACTTTTCCAAAATTTAAAGTATAAATACATATAAGTTTTGAAAATATTTGGCCAAACCGTAAAAAAATATTTCGATGAATCCATTCGAAAAATTCCTAACGGGTGGTACTATATCTTTATAACTAATAATCTTTAAAATCTTTAAATTTTACGGAGACATATATTGCAATAGCTTTAGTAAAATGGAGCAATCATTTTTAATATGCTTATTTTAAATTTAAATAAAAAGCGAAAATTTTTCCTTCTTCTCTATTCACTGATTTTTTAAAACATACCTAAGTAAATAATAGTAGGTTCCTTTGTTTACACTTTCAGTACATTTCATATTTTATTATTATATAAAAATGAAAAGCTGATACAAATTGATAATAGTTAACAATAGAAGACGTAAGATGTTATTCCTCAATTAGTCAGTGCAATTTTTATGTTGTTCAATTCAGAATCGCATTAATTTTTTGTTTATAAATACTAATTAGTGACAAACCAATTTTCTTTAGATATATAGGTAGGTATGTGTTGATCTTTTATTGAAACATTTACAAATGGAAAAATCGCTTGCAATAGCCTTCGCATTTAGCGTAATATTATGATTGCTCCGTCATTATCATCTGTGGCTAAATGGAGTGTAAGTAATCTATTTTGCTAAATTTATTACATAAATCAATATTATGTAAGAAATATAAATATGTGTCTGCTTAAAATTAAAATTTGCTATAAGATTATTTATTACTAGCCGTTACCCGCGGTTTCACCCGCGTACGTAGTGTACAAGATTTAACAAAAAGATATATAACAATTTTTCTAAATTGTTTGAAAAACCCTACTTAACTCTAAATCCACCAATCCCGAATATATTTCACCCAAACTGCAAGTGCTTATGGGCCAGCCTTTATAACAATTTTATTGGAACCATCCTGTATATGCTCTCTACCCTATATTTCAGCTATGCAACTGCTTATGGTTTACGCTGTATAACAATTATTTCTGATATTTTTTAAACAACCTTTTAAAGTAAATTTTCTCTTTACTCTATATTTTAATCAATCTTTATATGCAGCTTTTTTTTAATATTTGTTAAACACACTCTAAAACTATAATCTTGCTTCTACCCATATGTCAGATATTCCATATAGTAGAACTCAACTGTTTATGGTCTATTTTACATAACATTTTTTTTATCTATCCTAATGGCAATGCCTGTGGAACCCTTGGCGAGTCACAAATATCATAACACCAAACTTTTATTTAAACCCTCACCCAAACTGCAACTGCTATATAACAATTTTATTCAAAATTTTTTTACCGCTTTGTATAACTTACTATACTTCTATCTACATTAAAACCATCCTCCGTCAAACATTATAACTTATTTTTGAACAACCCTGTATAACCATAATTTTACTCTACAAAATATTTCAACCACCCTGTATGTGCATCTGCTTAGGGGCAACCAAATATGAAATTATTAAATACTTCACTGTATGAACTATAATTTTACTTCGATCCATGTTTGAGATATATTGCAGATATGCAACAGCTCATGTTCTATCTTACAAAAAAAATTATCCAACCTGTTTGACTATAAATCTACTCTACCCGCTATTTCAATCACCTTGTATTTGCAACTACTTATCGGCCACACAGTATAACATTTTTTCTACCACCCTGTATAACTATGAATCCATCAATGCCAAATATATTTCACCAAAACCGCAACTGCTTATGGGGCACCGAAAATATTTTTTTGTTCACCTTGTATGAATTACAACTACCTCGTATACGCTACTGCTTATTGGTCAACCAATATAAAATTTTTTAAATAATTATCGTAACATTTTTTCACCCAATGTTTCATCTAAGTATCCTGTCTTTGCAACTTATTATGAACTACGATATTTCACATTTATTCCTTATATTTTTTCAAAATATAGTAAAGTATAATTTCTCTCCACACTTCATTTAAACCACCTCTCATTTACAACTTTTTCTAACCTTGTTTGAATGACACTGTATAACTATAACTTTACTGGGCACCATACTTCAGGTACTCTATATATGCAAGTGCTATCTAACAAAATTTTTCTAGCATTTTTTACCCACCCTGTATAATTCTAACTGTAAACCACCGTATATTTCAACAACCTTTCATATTGCAATATAGTCCGTGGGTTCAATTTTAAAATTATAACCACTAATATTTACTTTCACTTTTCTAGAACTTTATTTACATTAAAACAGCTGATTCACAATACATTCTCATATACGCTAGTCGACGCGGTATCGTGGCGTGCTTCTTTTATAACCCCAGCATAGAAAATTCTCGTCAAAATCTTCATCAGTCCCTCCGCTGCCGAGTCTTTTCGAGAACCGTTTTTTTTATCTTAGAGCGTTTGTTGTCGTACTGAAATGAAACAGGGTCGGCTTTGGGTAAATTTCGTAACACTGCCCCCCCTTAATTCTGATCGTACCGATCAGAAACATCCCCTCCATGGTAGGGAGCGAGTCGATCTAAATAAACCACCTTCAATTTAGCCTTGGGGTTTCGACGGATCCGGTAGACGACGTCATTAAGCCTCTTGACCACCTCGTATGGACCATCCCAGGCGGGTGTAAGCTTTGGGGATTTGCCCTTGCTCCGTTGGGGGTTGTACAACCAGACTTTGTCCCTCTCCTGGAACCCGACTGAATTGGCCTTGAGGTCGTATCGCGTCTTCATCCGGTAACTGGTGGCCAACATCTGCGTTCGGGCTAATTCGTGTATTGCCAGCATGTTATGTCGGAGCTGGTCGGCATAATCGTCGATGTCTTGGGGAGGGTCTTCGGGACAGCCAAATGCCAAGTTGCATGGTAATCGCAGCTCCTTTCCGAATAGGACCCTGGCTGGGGTCAGGCCTGTACTATTATGTACAGCAGAGCGATATGACAACAGGAATAGTGGAATATGCTCATCCCAATCACGCTGGTTATTGCTGACGACCTTGGATAGGTGTTGTTCCAAGGTCCTGTTGAATCTTTCCACCATTCTGTCTGACTGTGGGTGTAATGATGTTGTTCTCGTTTTCCTGATCCCCAACATCGTGCAGACCTTCTGGAATACATTCGATTCGAAATTACGCCCCTGGTCTGAATGTAATTCCATCGGGACGCCAAACCTGCTGAATTGTTGTTCTACTAGCACCGTCGCTACCGTGGTTGCCTCTTGGTTGGGTATCGCATATGCCTCAGGCCATTTGCTGAAGTAATCCATTGCGACCAGAATGTATTTGTTCCCCCTCTCAGACTCGGGAAACGGACCGGCGACATCGATGGCAATTCTCTCAAATGGGACGCCCACATTGTACTGCTGCATTCTGCCCTTGGTCCGGGTCTGCGGGCCTTTACTGGCTGCACAAGTGGCACATTTGCGGCACCAAGCTCTGACGTCTTCGAAGTAGTTCACCCAGTAGTACCGCTGGCGAACTTTGTCTAGTGTTTTATTCATGCCCAGGTGGCCTCCGGTAATTTCATCATGTACTTCGGTCAGGATGGCTGGTACCTTTTTTTTCGGAACTACCAGTTGGGACTTGGTTTCTCGTCCATCAGCGCTTTCCCAAACTCGCTTGAGCATTCCATTGTCTACTCTTAGAGAGTCCCACTGAGCCCATAACGATTTCAGCACGCCGGAGTATCTAGCTACCTCGTCCCATCGTGGCCTGGGTGCCCCTCTCATTTTGAGTGACAAGATTGGTTCGATGTCTGGATCAGCCATTTGGTCCTGGATGCACTGTTCCTTTGTCCAGTCTTCATTGGCCTGCACTCGGATCTGCCTGATGGAGATACCCTCTCGCTGTTCCGTCTTCAGACAATGCTTGCATTCCGCTCTACAGGGTCTTCTGGATAGGGCATCGGCATTATTGTGCAACCGGCCGGCACGGTGTTCCACCTTGAAGTCGTATTGCTGTAATTTCGCCATCCATCTGGCCAGTTGTCCTTCCGGTGTCTTCATGTCCAGCAGCCATTTGAGTGCGGCATGATCTGTTCGGATTAAGAAATGACGACCATAGAGATATTTGTGGAAATGGTCTACAGCCCTTATTATTGCAAGAAGTTCTTTTCTGGTGACGCAATATTTTTTTTCTGGTTTCGAGAATCCACGGCTGTAGTACTCGATCACCCTCTCTTCACTATCTTGCACCTGGGATAGGACGGCCCCCAAACCTGTGTTGCTGGCGTCGGTGTCTAAGATGAATTTGCCGGATTGTGTAGGAAAGGCTAGGATTGGGCTGGAACATAGTGCTGCCTTCAGTCGCCTGAATGAAGTTTCGCAATCTTGATACCAATGGAAGGTCTCTTTCTCAGTGGTCTGTCGATGTAGAGGCGCGGCAATGGTGGCAAATCCCTCAACAAAACGCCGGTAGTATGAACAGAGGCCCAAGAAGCTTCGGAGTTCATGCTTGTCTCTCGGGATTGGCCAATCACGGATCGCTTCTATCTTGTCCTCGTTGGTGCGGATTCCAGACTCGGAAACGACGTGGCCCAAAAACTCTACTTCTTTTTGGAACAAGGAACACTTCTTCGGGTTGAGTTTCAGGTTGGCGTTATTAATTCTGGAAAATACTTCGCCCAGGTTCTTCAGATGGTCGTCAAATGTCTGACCCATGACTAGAATGTCGTCAAGGTATACTACGCACGTCCTCCATGTTAACCCGCTCAGTACATACTCCATTAGCCTCTCAAATGTAGCGGGTGCATTACATAACCCAAAGGGCATGAGCGTGAACTGAAACAGCCCTTTACTGGTGGAGAACGCTGTCTTCTCTCTGTCGTTTGCGTGTAGACCAACCTGCCAATATCCACTTTTTAGGTCTAGTGTGGAGAACCAACGGGAGCCTGCTAGTGTGGTCAAAGTGTAATCGATTCGGGGTAGTGGATAGCTGTCTTTCTTCGTGACATCATTCAGCTTTCTGTAATCCACGCAAAATCGGGTGGTTCCATCCTTCTTTTTAACTAGCACGACGGGAGCAGACCATGGGCTGATGGATGGCTCAATAACTCCACTCTGTAAGATGGACTCGATGTTCTCCTCGACTGCCTGTTGTTGCCCCAATGGTAGTCGTCTAGGTGGTATTCTGATGGGTTGAGCCTTTCCGGTATCTATTCGATGCTGTATGATGTTGGTGCGGCCGGTGGTTCCATCTTGACTGTTAAAAATTTGCCAGTGCTTTGTGATAAATTGCTTGGCTTTCTTCTGGTTCTCTGGTACCAGGTGTGTCAAATGGTCAGCAAACTGTTGTAGGAACTCTTTACTGGGCCCTGTTTCCTTCACCGAAGTCTGGTACTCTTCTTCGCAATTGATGATGGTCTCTACTGGCTCGAAACAAGCTATCTCTTGACCATTGGCAATTCTGATGTCGTTGTTGGACAAATTCAGGACTCTGGTTGGTATATCTCGTCCGGTCTTAACTATGACCCGTCCAACTAAGTAGTCATGAGCTGAGTGTACGGGCTCCACCATTCCAACGCATCTCCCAGGATTGCTGTCTAGCTGCCCATGAATAATCTGTTCCGTTCGACCGGGAATTCTAGCTGAAGACTTTGCCACAATTTTTATGGGGGTGACTGATGTGTTGACGGGCCGTGTCAATACAAATTCCTCATTTAGGAACCGAAGAACATCATATCTCGGGTCGAACATAAATCCATGCTGGCTAATTAGGTCCATTCCCAGTATAAAATCGTCCTCAATATTCGCTACCAGGACCCTATGCCGGATCATGTTGTCCCCTATCTGTATCACGACATCTGCCTCACCCTGTATTGACATGGACTCGCCGGTGACTGTTCTGAGCTGGATGTTATTGGTAACTGGCCGAATTTCTGATGCTCTCAAAACCCTGGACTTGGCAATGGACACAGCGGCGCCGGTGTCGATGGTGATGGTAACTGCTCGCCCATTGATGGAGCCTCTGATGACTAGGCTACCGCTATCTCGGCAAAATCCCCGGATGGATTAGTTTTGGGGGCTGGTGGAGGGACAGTCAGCATTCGCCCCCCTATGCTGACTGGCTGACGGTCCCTGGACATGTGGCTGTTCTGTTGGTTACCCCTGGTCGGTGATCGTTCCGGTAGCCTTACTCGGCAGTCACGTTGGAAGTGTCCTGTCCGCCCGCAGCGGTAACATGCCCCTCTGGTGCCAGTTCTTTGTGACCGTTCTAATATTTTGTTCAGGCCAGCCAGCAGCGCTTGAAATGGTGACTCTGACTCTTCCTGGTTGAAGGAAACTGCTCGGACCGTCGGCTTGGACATGTTCATGACGGCCTCTACTTCCAAAGCCCGAAGTAGAGCTTCATTACTTTTCTTGACGCCACTTAGTGTTAGATTTCGCTGTACTTCCACATTTCTGATGCCGTTTATGAAACTCTGTGTGGCCAACTGGTCTTTCCTTTCCTCTGGCAGGTCTGGGTAGGACAAGTGAACTAACCGTCTAATCTCTGCTTCGAATTCTTGAAGGCTTTCACCGGATTTTTGCGTTTTTCCACTCAGTTGGACTTGGTATACCTGGCTCAAGGATTGATTGTCGTAACGTTTGTCCAGGATGGCGATGATCTTGTCGAAATTGGCCTGTTCATCGACTGGAATGCTTTGGAGGAGTTCTAGGGCCGGACCTCTTAACGAAATTACCAGAGATGTAGATTTTTCTTGATTATCCCATCCATTAGCTTTAGCCACGGCCTCAAATTGCCGTTTATACATGGGCCAAGATGAACTGCCATCAAATGTGGGTGGTTTGCTAACGGAACCTTTGGTACTCACGGGGTGCTGGTATTTCCCTCTCTGCAAATCTTGTTGCAATTTTTTAATTGCTGTTTCCACTTTACCTTGTACTTCACTGTGTACTGCGTCTTTAATTGAACTGATTTCAGCTTTTACCTGGCTTTGGATAGCACTTATTTCAAATTTCATCTTGTTCCGGACGGAATCGATGTCATCTACTTTGATTTCAAGAGTCTCCACATTACTTTTTAGGGTCTTTATGTCGTCGTTTATTTCTTTCATGTCTGATTCAATTATTTGCATTCTTTCATTAACTGTTTCATTAACTTGCGATACTATTTGCATTAGTTGTTCAAATTGCAATTGTCTTTTTTCTTCCGTTTTGCCTTGTTTTTCTTCAAATAATTTAAATTCAATTTGTCGCTTTAATTCAGTTTGATCTTGTTTTTCTACAAATTTCGAGAATAATCCTTCAATTAAATTATGTTGTTCACTTCTCATCGTGGAAACTAGATTTTGTTGTTCGCTTTTCATCGTAGTGACAAGGTTTTCTAATTCTACTTTACGTTTTTCATCAAAAGATTTTACTAACCTTTGTTGAATTTCTTCTTGATGTTGTTTCTCCTTCTTGTCACGTTTTTCTAGAATCTGTGCTATTTTTTCATCTAGTCCGTCCGTAACCTGTTTGATAATTTTTTTGGTAGTTTCGTCGGTTTTTCCATACTACGAGTTTCCATAAATCAAATTACGATCTTAACTGCACTTAATCCTTCACTTCTAACACCAAATTGCAATATAGTCCGTGGGTTCAATTTTAAAATTATAACCACTAATATTTACTTTCACTTTTCTAGAACTTTATTTACATTAAAACAGCTGATTCACAATACATTCTCATATACGCTAGTCGACGCGGTATCACTCCTTGGCGAACGTGGCGTGCTACTTTTATAACCCCAGCATAGAAAATTCTCGTCAAATCTCATCACTCCCTCCGCTCCCGAGTCTTTTCGAGAACCGTTTTTTTATCTTAGAGCGTTTGTTGTCGTACTGAAATGAAACAGGGTCGGCTTTGGGTAAATTTCGTAACAATATGCAACTACGTATTTGCCACCAAATATAACATTTTTGTACGACCCTGTATCCTTAGAATCCTACCCCACCCTATATTTCAACCATCCGGTAAATAGAACAGCTTGTAGATCATACCATTACTTTAAAATATTTTAAAACCCACCTGTATAGCTGTAATTATACTCCTCTAAATATTTCAACCATCCTATATATGTAATTACTTGTGGATATAAAACAAGTTTTTAACCACAACATAAACTATAATTCCCCTCCATATTATATTTCAAACATCCTGTATAAACAACTGCTTCTAACATTTCTTTAACCGATTTCATAACTATCGTATCTTATGAACATAATTCAAAGAACTGCTTACCTAAGAAATTTTTTAAGTTTTTTTATTCACTGTATAAATATTCTGCCCCTTTTCAACCCCTTGGTATATAGAACTGCTTATGGCCCACTCAATATAACTTTTTTAGACCACCCCGTATAACTAATTCCACGCCCCCTTATTTCCACCACATCGTATATATCCAGCTGCTTATAGGACACCAAATATAACTTTTATTTTTGATTTTTCTAAATGCATGTAATTCTACTCCGCTCGAAGTTTCCTATATACAGAACACCCTGTAAAATTACTCTTGATATATGTTGATTTTTGTTAAATTGAAACATGTTACATTTGCACATTCCGAATTTTGAATAAAAGCTAAGCTGATGCCAGTATCTAATATTTTGTGCGTGCGGTGGAACCAATTGAGTAATTGAATTACCCAACATGGTAGAAGTTTTTTCGCTATATCTACTGTTTTTGTCAATTTAGAGAGATAAAATGTCTACCAGAATTTAAGTCAAACAATAAGCTGCGCTACAAAAAAAGATTCAGCAAAATCAGTTAAGTAGCTCTTACGTGATCCCGAACAAACAAACAAACAAACAAACAAACAGACAAACTTACAATTTTATAATAGTATAGATAGATAAGAATATAGTACCACCCCTTAGCAATTTTTCGAATGGACTCGTCGAAATATATTTTACGGAATGGCCAAATATTTTCAATACTTATATGTATTTGTACTTTATATTTTGAAAAAGTGAGATGAGGGGTCTCTAGATCAACTCTTCTACTTTCCAAAGGTGGTTTAGTTATAATGATAGGATTATCTGGTGAGGTAATATGGCCGTTCAAAAAAATATGTCTTCCACAGGGTTGACTGAAATTTTGCAAAAACTACTGGGGCTACAGAATTTATTTTTAGAACATGAATTGGGTATATATAGCTATAAAATAAAAAAAATATGTAATTTTTCGCTGTTTTTTTGTTAAATCGGTTTTGTTCTACTATTAATTTTGTCTATACTGAGAATGTTTATAAAATGAGAAAGTAAATGTGTGAAATTTTTTATCCTTTGATTATTTCACACACCAATAGTTTTCTTACACTTACAAAATCCAACCTCCAAGTATTATTGTCCGGGGCAAATGCCTAATTAATCTGCCCCTCCAATGGGCGCGGAGTCTAATAAATGTTTTGCAATTACATGTTTTCAACGTTTATAGAATGCTTTTTAGTTAGTAGTTTATTAGTTTTCAGGAATTTATTGATCTCCAAAATTCCCTTTAATGTAGAAACTTTAATTTAAATTTACCATATCCATAAAAAATCTTAATCTTCTTTATGTAACTTCATTTGAATACGACATGTTCCACCTAAAAGGCACATGTGTTCGGGAGCACCCTCAAGAAATAAATCGGGCGCGATTTTCGCGAATCCGGAGAGACACTCCAAATGCTTGATTGCGTTTTATGCAAAACAGGGATCGTTTCTGTATAACGAGAAACAGGCTGCGTGTAACGGGAAACATGACTGCTCTGTTAAGGTGACAGTGAATGAGAAACGTTGAGATGTTATTTAGTCGTCTGAAACACGTCATTCGTCACGAGAGTTTCATTTCATGTGTCAAAATCAAGTCCCGTAGGACTCTTGATTGGGTCTCGTGTCATTCTAGTCAGCGGATCGGGTTCAGCACGAATTTCGCGTGTCGAAATCATCGAAATATCGAAATGTTGTTTGAAAGGAAGTGGAGAATTGACGTCTGAATTAGTTTCTGTCTTGGAAATTTCGATTTACTTCCGGAGATTACTTGGTGGAACTTTGATGAATTAGGCGAGGTTAATGTTTCTGTTTATAACTTTTTAACAGGGGCATTTGGGTGACGGATGATGAATTCCAAATTCTAACAGCGAATAGCGGTTTAGTTTAATAAGACTCTGTAACTGTATTAGTCTCAACAATGAAGTCTTTTTGTTGAACCTCCTCAAGAACAAATATTTTATCTATAATACATACCCATCTCACTGCTCTCCTCTGTTGTTTATCCGTTTTCAGGCTTCGTGATGTTGCGAGTGACTTCATGGAGTGGTTATTCTTTTCCATGTTTAGTAATCTTTCGCTGTTCTCATTACTTCCTTATTATCTGAGAAAGAGTTCTTAATATTTTTACTAGTTATTATCGATGTTGCAAACGGCACAATATTTACAAAATTTACTAGGTAGATTTACTTTAAATTGGTAATTATATCATACGCTTACGATTTATTTGAAAGTGAATTTTGGAATAAGGTTTACAAAAATACTGAATTTGGAATACAAACTCTTAGAAGGTGGCTAGATAGAAGCATATTGAGTTTAAACTCATCCAAGACTGAGATTTTACGTTTTATATAGACAGAGTAGATCAACCAGATAATGAAATAATTTGGTCAAGTGCGAGTTGGACTCGCATACTAAGGGTTCCGTACCATTTTAAGATTATAATATTCCAGTTTCAGACAAGCAGGGAATAAGTGCACTTTCTTATATTTGCCCTAATATCTTTCAAAGGAAGCGATTTAAATTTATAAAAAATATACACTTTGATTTTCCACACATAGACTTTGCATTTTATTTGCTTCAGGATTCGCTTGATTTTTATAAAAATATTTATTTAATTTTGTAATTTGGCCCCCAAAATTAATATTAGAGTTTTATTTTACTAATAAACTTTCAGAAATGCCTTTTATAATCTACTGTCTGAGTTTTGAGGCTCTATAGATTGGAAGAAAAAGGGCAAAATACGTCAAGTTTTAAATTATAAATTATTACATGTATTATTCAAATTATTTAAAAATACAAATAAAATATATATTTCAAAAGTTAAATAGTGTAGTTTCTAAAGTGAGAATTAAGTCGATGTTTAATATTTTTGTTAATATCTTTTAAACAAATGATTTAAAAATATGATATATTTGTAATTCACATAATGAGTCTTTTATCTGATATGATGCGTTTGAAAATTGAATTATTATTTTCCACTTAATTGTATAATTTGTCCCTAAAATTACTATGGGGGTTTTCTAATAATTTTTCTTATAATTTTCAAGTGAGCACCAGTACCCCTAATTATTTTCAAAATTTTGGGTAGTATGGTTTCGGAAATAAAGCGAGAAATGATATTTTTTTATATCTTTAAGTTAATATCTTTTAAACAATTAATTTCAAAAATATGTATTTGTATTCCTCATAATAAACCCTTTCATTTGATGTATTACATCATGATGCGTTAAAAATATTTTTATTTTAAGTTTAATTCTATAATTTGGCCTCAATATTAATATTAGGGATTTCTTCGTATTTTTTCTATAAACAAGAAAAATGTAGGTCTTATAGTTTGGAGAATAAAGGGGGGAATGGGTAATTTTGTAAATATATTTTTTAATATATTTTAAAATATTTATTAAAAAAAAAAAAAAAAAAACATATTAGTATTCGTCATAATGAGCCCTTTGATTTGATATATTACTTGAATAGTTAGAAACAATTATAATTTTTTATTATCCATTTAATTCTATAATTTCCCCCCAAATTTAATATTAGAGGTTTCTCTTTATTTTTCCAGTTAGACGAGTTCAGACGAGGCTCTATACCTCCATTTTTTTCAAAATTTTGCAGCTTATGGTTTCGGAGACAAGGGCGGGAATGAGTAAATTTTTTTATATTTTTGTTAATATCTTTTAATTAATTTATTTTAAAAATATGGGAAAAATATAACATGATGCGTTAGAAACAATTTTAATTTTATATTTTCCATTTAATTCTGCAATTTCCCCCCCCAAAATTAAAACTAGAGGTTTCTCCTTATTTTTCCAGTAAACTTCAGGCCAGACCCTATACCTCTACTTTTTTTCAAAACTTTACGTTTTATAGTTTCGGAGAGTGGGTAAATTTTGGAAAATTTTCGTTAATATCTTTTTATATATTCTTTTTAAATATGAAAAAATATAATTGTGTTCATCAGAATGGGACCTTTCATTTGATATATTACATGATGCGTTTGAAAAAAATTTTATTTTGAAATTTTAATTTAATTCTATAATTTGCCCATCAAAATTAATAATAATGGTTTCTCCTTATTTTTCCTGTAAAATTCACGCAACGATCTATATTTCCTATTTTTTCAAAATTTTAGGCTCAGTAGTTTCGGTTTTTTAGTTTTTCTCCCCTGAAGTACCCCTAAACTAAAAATTTATTCATTTACTATATGTACTCCTGATCGGGTCACCGTACTACACATTGATACCAATTTTCAACCTCTTTCGTCCAGTAGTTTAGGAGAAAGTTGCTGTGATGTGACAGTGGCAAAAATCCGGAGTGCTATTATAAGGGTATCCGTATATTGTATATACGAAACCCTAAAAATAACATTTATTATAATCGCTGTTAAAACTTTTCAACTAATCACGCAAAGACATAAATAAAACGACTATCTCAGCATTATAATTGATTAGCACCTAAAGTGGAAAGAACATATAAACTCCTAGTCAAACGTTAATCCATACTAAACTATAACAAGTGTAACATTTTATCATATGCCTCTGACACCATGTTGCAGTGCGAAGATAAAACATGGCAGGAAGCTTGGCAAATTGCTCAACATGCACTTAACTATGTGAAGATCTGGCTTGACACTAACCATTTAAGTCTAAATATACCTAAATCAAAATACCTAACGTGCCCGGAATAAGGGAAAATTTGGCGCCCCTGATGACTGAAGAAATACAAGAAAATATAGTTGGAACTAACCATATAAAATACCTTGGGGTAATCAACAACTTACTTATAGTTTACAACAGTTTAGTTGAATCCATTGCTTATAAAACAAATTATCAAAATAACAAGTTGCTCAGAAATATATCCTAAGAACAATGTTTAAATTAAAAACTTGTGACGTGTAAAAAGTATTTTTATCCATGAATCTCGTTTAAATGTTAAAGGTTTATATGCAATCTGCTCTCAAGTTCATTCAGAAACATGCAGGTTAAAAAAAATAGTCCTTGTTTTGACAGAATAATGGAATTAATTTGTATAATATACTTCCTAGTGAATTCAAGAATCCTTCTTTTTATAAATTTAAATGTAAAACCTAAAAATATATTATTTCAAATTATAACATGTTAAGTTAAAAACTTGCCTAAAAAAGGTTAACTTTCTATGTTCTGTATTTTACTTCCTATTTTAATATGTTTCTCTTTTTCTGGAATACTAGTTGACAAATCTGTAGACCTACTTTCTCACAGTTAATTCTGCGGGAGAGTTTTTTCTATAAGAGGGCAACTAGTGTTGCGGGCAGTTTCCACAAACTGCCCTTAGGTACTACACCTTGATATTCAAGTACATAACTTATCTGTATTTTTCAGAAACCATTGCGAGGAGAGAAAATCCCAGATGAACATTCAAAATAATCATTTACCTCCTCAATCATTTAGAAACTACTTAAGTGTTAATTAGTTAATATGTATAGGACACAAGTGTTTATACTTAGGTATCCTCTATTAAAACATTCACTTCTCTCTCTTTATAATATTTCATGACTTTGACAAATAAACAAATAAAATATACATGGGGATTTCTTTTTCAAATCGGCCATCCCCCTCCAGTCCATTAAAACTTTGATGTAAATAGTCGGGCCCCTCGCTAAAAATGATTGAGAAGATCATAATTTTTCAATAATATAACTAAATTACTCAGAAAGAGTTTTTTGGGGTCGCTGAACAAGAATCCGTTGTCAAATTTAAAAATAAATATGGCGGACGGATTTTTGAAAATAATTCCGATTTACCCCAAAATTAGTTTATGGTGGTTTCTAGGACCTCTGATCACGATTCTGAGATAAGGTTAGCTAAATTCGAAATGGCCGATCTAAAATGGCAAATGCTAATTTATTAAAAGTCAACTGATTTACGCCAAAATTGGTATAAAAGGGTTTTTGGGGTCTCTGATCATGATCATTTTCTAATTATACGGAAAAAATGTAGATCATTGTCCCCGAATTAATAAAGTGATTCATTGTAAAGATTTACCAAAAGTTAGGTAACTAAGTAATTGCCGGTGTTAACCCCTCATTCCTGGTCGGAGACCCAAAAAGCCCTCATACACCAATTTTGACGTAACTCGGTTGATTTTCAAAATGTTCATCGGCCATCTTCGACCCGACATTTTGAATTTTTCAAATCTGACCTTAAATTCCTGATCAGAGACCCTAAAAACTACCCTAACGTTATTTTGGTGTTAATAGGAAGTGGTTTAAAAAATTTCGGCGGCCATTTTGTTTTATCAATTTTAATTTTTAAATCTGATAACGGATTCTTGTTCAGCGGCCCCAAAACAATTTTTCTGATTAATTTGTCATTTTTCAGTTTTGATTGCAAAAACTGTATTCTATTCCGAGGTGCCTCATTTTAAACAGTTTTGTGAGGTTAGAATTTATTTACTCAAAAAACATCAAACGGCTTTAAAAAACTAGACTGACAAATTTATTGATGTGTCCAAAAATAGCCCCGAAATTGTAATGGCCTGGGGGTTGGCTGATTTGAATAAGAATTTCCCACATGTATTTTGTATTCAACAAAATCAAGCCTGTATCCTGCAAATACATGAACAAAAATATAAATTTTGCAGTCCTAATCAGTCCATCACCAATCAAAAAAATTATCTAATAAAAAAAATTCCTGGCAACAAACTAAAATAATTATTAGTTTCTGGATTAGAAATAAATTAGAAATTGCCATGTTTTTGAATTAGAAAAAAAAAGAAAGAAAAATGTTCAGCGCATGATATCCTAGTTTCAAGATAATCTTGTATTTGTATTCAGTTTGATCAATAATGAAAAATAAATTATTAAAAAATACGAAAAAGCACAAGTTACCAATTTGGAATATATCTTAGCAAAATGGAGTTTAAACTACTTAAATGGTATAAGTTGGTTCCCAGACATCAGTGAACATAATATATAAAAAAATTGAAATTTGTTTAAAATATTTCACCTTCCAACTTTAATAATCGCAATTTTAAATAAATCTAATTTTAACTTTTCTTTTCCAGAAATTGGAGAGTGCATTGCATATGTTTTAGTGGAACAGGCATCCCTTAATCCACGGGTAGTAATAGAAAATAGATATATATGTAATAATAATTGTCTTTATTGAAATGTAAAAGCAACTGTGTACAAATCAAATAAATTTCTTTTACATTGTTACATCTTTGTTTCTTATTTCCCTAATTCCATGATTTCTGTTTATCATTGTGATTAAAATTTTCATGTTTCAAACAACATTAAGTAATTTAAGTGAATTTGCTATATAGATAAATCCTTCCACCTTGCTTATTTATGAATCAGTCAAATCTCATCGGTGCTCTATTCTTATTCTCTGCATGTACTCATCATATCACCGTTTCCAAATCGAAAATGAGCTAAAATGCGGAAACGAGATTTCTCAATTCAATCAACTCCTATTTTATTCTCAGACGGGATCCCCAATAACCACCTATTATTCCTCGAAAGGGTCCCGCTTAGCTTCACGTTCAGCTATGTAACTGTAATTCGACTATTTAGGATTGAAAGCTTATGGAAATTTTTGGGGCACATCGTTCAGTTTGAAGTAATTCCCTTGAAGTACGCATCCGGAATAAATGTTAAAATGGGGCTTTTACAAATTTTAATATGACGTAGTGTCTAAATTTTATTTTATATTATTTTATTTTATATATTTCTCAGATTAATTTACAAAGTTAGTGATAAATATATAACCAATTACAAATTCCTACAGAGGTACCTGTACATAGGCCTGAGCATATTTATTAATGTAAAATTAAAACTAAAACTTACAAGCTGTACATTTCGAATACTAATATTTTGAATTTTACATGTTGTAACTTGTAGTTTTATGGAATTACGAAACGAAAGTCTACAAGTTAGAAAACTACAACTTATATATAATAGTAAATCTGTCCAAAGACAGTTATGAACATAACCTTCTCCAAAGTTTCCGATCCTGGGCATCTTGTTTCAATTCATCATATATCCGACCTCTCATGATGTCAGTGAGCATTCCATTCTTTGGTCCCCGTCTACTTTTAATACCTTGCATTTATCCTTCCATTATTCTCTGTTGAATACAATCTCTCCTTAAAATGTGCCCGATGCTGTTAGCTTTCCTTCTTCTTATAGTTTTCATTATTGATCGATCTTCATTAACTCTTCTCGAGACGTCTTCATTTCTGATTTTATCTGATCATTTGATGTTTTCCATTCTTCTCCATAACCACATTTCAAAACTCTCAAGATATTTTTCTTCTTTTTGTCTTAATGTCCATGTCTCTAATCCGTATAAAACCATACTCCAGATGTTTTCTTTCTCTCAGCTTCATGGGAATTTATCTTGCTGTTAACAGATCCTTTACTGATGTTTTGCCCATGGCTATTTTGTTCCTGATTTCTTCAGTGCAGCTTTCAGTTGAATTTATTATTCCTCCCAAATATTTAAATTTATTTACTTATTGTAGTTGTTACCCTTACATGTTCTACTGTTTTTCCCGCTAGCATTCCTTTTGTTTTTCCAATATTTATCTTCATATCATTTTCCAGACAATATGTTTGTAATTCGTTTTCTGTTTCTGCAAGAACTGCTTGGTCATCCGCATACTTTATTTTTCACTTGTTCATTGTCTACTGTAATCCCAGCAGTCTCTTGTAATGTTTCATTTATTTATTTCTCAGCATATAAATTGAATAGTGCCGGTGACATACAACAACCTGTATCACTCCTCTTCCTATGATTATTTCTTTGGTTTCTTCATTTTCCACATTTACCACTACTTTTTGTCCTTTGTAAAGCTCTCGATTGAGGCGTCGGTCTTTCCAATCTACTCGGTCAAACGCTTTCAGTGAAACACACATACATTCCCTTATTCTTCTCCATCAGCATCTCTAGTTCCTCTTCCTTTCCTAAATTCCAACTGATCTTCTCCTAAGTAATCTTCAATTGTATTTTCAGTTTTTTTCAACAGTATCCTTGTTATTACCTTGGTGAGATGGCAGATAAAGCTTATGGTTCTATAATCTTGCTTTTCTTTTCTTGGGTAAGGGAACTAGAATTGTTTCTAAAATCTCGTCAGGCTATACTCCTGAATCACAGATTTTGTTAATAAGGTTCGTGATTCTAGAGATACCACAAGGTTCCATTACTACAAGTTACAAGTTGATTATCAAACAGGCCCCATGGCATGTCGATCTTAGTAAATATTAATCCATAGAATAGCAATCTACCACTATTTGCATGATATTTTAGAACAAATGTATCAAACCATGAGATTTAACAAAATCAGTTTTTTCAAGTAAACTTGAGAAACAAGTATCGTCACTGCGTTTGTTGACGTCATCTACAACAAATTAAGTAAGACATTTTTTGTGCGACCGAAAGTGACTTAGCATACTGTACCATCTAAACCTTGGAATAATACACATAATATCTCATACCTCTATCCCAATAAAGCTGAATTACTGTAATTTTCTCTTCAGCCTAAAGTCGCTAAATGTATTTTTCTGTCCTTTCATTAGTCATAAAATAATTTGATCCTGGAGTAATGAAGAACTATATTTTGTAGATGTTTTCTGAAGGATAGTTGTGGCATCTCTGGTTTTTATTTTTTTGAGTTCTTTACAAATAACACCACATAAAGTCTGTATATTTCAAATAGCCCAAATATTTCAAGGTCTAAATCAGACCCCGCTTTCAATGACATAACAACACAAATGAACAAGAAAATTAAATATTAAAAGGATTCATAATGGCAAATTTAGTAAATCATAATTTGGGATTTACTACAAATTTGATATATACAGTGTAGCTCTAGAAATTGTAAAGATCATGTGAAATTACAATGCATGTTTCAAATGGGAAGGATTCAAAAGATTATCTTTCATGTGGCGCAACTAGGTACACCGAAAATGACACCAAAAGTTATTAGGCAAAATTTAGCAAAAACTTTATGAACTATCCCGATACAGGGTTGTTCAAAAGGATATTACCATTATTAATTTCATCCTTGAATATTGGTAGTGGTAGAAGTACTATATATATATACTATATATACAATCGTTTTCATTTAATAAAATTGAAGCAGACTCTTTCAGCTTTCGTTTTGTGTTGTGTACTTCTTTGTGTAATATGGTTGAATTTTGAAATTGTATGTTATGACCAAGGTTCCAGTCATGTTCACAAATTTTCAACTTTTCGAATTGTCGTTCCTTTATATAATTTTTTTGTTCATTTATTCCAACATTTATAACAATATAAAATTTGTTACATTCGCAAGGAATCTTATAAATGTTTTCGTTTTCTATTTTATCTTTCTTTGGTCACAACGGACAATTTGAAAATTCAACCATATTACACAAACACAATACAAAACGAAAGCTGACAGAGTCTGCTTGAAATTTATTAAATGAAGGCGATTGTATAGCTAGTACTTCTAGATAATTCACCCTGTCCTATATAGTTCATAAGGTTTTTCCTAGGTTAAGAATTTTTAGTGCTACCCTGTATATATCAAATTTGCAATAAATTCCCTTAGTTACATCATTTTGATTGTCAAAGATTAATGTGAAATTCTGATTTACTAAATTTGTCATTACGAAATCATTTTATACTATTGAAAACGAGGTCTGATTTAGACCTTGATTTATATTAAAAATGCGAAAGTGTTTGTTGGCTCCTCTTATCATCCAGCAAAGAAATAGCCATGATTATTTGTAATAATTTATGGGCTGGAGCGGGTCAGACTACTTTCAGATTTTAATTTATTTAATTATTAATTAATTAATTAATTAATTAATTAATTAATTAATTCCTTAATGTTGAAACGCTAAGTTTTGGAGATATTCAGATTAAAATTTACGATCCAACTGAAAACAGCCAATCAAAGGTAAATACTCCTTGGACTAGTAGGTGAGTGAGTACAAAACACTTTTTTTAGTAGTATTGTAACTGTTGAAGTGGTATATTTGAATGAAACAAATCACAAATAAAACTCAACGAACTATACCGAAATGTGTGGGGTGAAATGGGGTGGCAAATGGACGTGAAAATATCTATACAGTTTACGTTACAACAGTCGAAAGTTTACAGAAAATCATCCTATATGAGAGAACAAACACAACTGTTGCGCAATCAATAACTATATTGAAGAAAAAGTGTTTATAAAAAATTTAATTTCTGTCAATAATTAATAACTATTAGTAAATAGTTAAACAAAAGCGAATACCAAACAATCGCTTACAATTGACACCAAACTTCACCAAGTAAAACTGACTCCCAAAATAATTACATTCCTAGAATACCAATAGGGGTATAGAATACATAAAGGGTCTCACAAAAAGACTAAAAAGAGTAGGCAATACATTCAATATTAAAACCTTAATTAAAACAATAAATACACTAAAATCAATTATAACAAAAGCAAAACCAAAAAACACCCGATCAGAATACAATTTATTGCATAAATAAATTTCCTTGTAAATTTAATAAATTCTATATTGGAGAAACCTGTCGACTCTAAATGCTTGATTAAAGAAACACAAAAATTAAATTTAAAGACGACAATTTGAAAAATCCAAAATTTGTAAGCTGGGACCTTGGTAATCAAAATGCCATTTCAAAATTTAACTATAATACTTAAAGCAGCACACAAAACGAAAAGATAACTAAAAGAGTCTGCTTTAATTTTGTTAAATGAAAATAATTGCATAGCTAGTACCTTTGTAGAATACACGCGGGGGCGGATGCAGACAAGTACTTCCGTTATTACATTAAATATAGTCATTCTGAGGTTTTAACTCATAGAAGTTAACTTCTTCTGGGCTCTTGGAGGTAGGATTGCCTCGTTTTAATATTAAATTTACTAACTTTGGGGCTCTCGGTGGGGGCGATCGCCCCCATCGCCCCCCCCCTGGATCCGACAATGGAATTGTGAAAAACCCAATATAAGGATAGTTTATAAGGTTTTCCTTACATATTCTTCCAAGTTGAAAGGAACTTTATTATTATCTTTAGAATTTTCTGTGCTACCCTGTATATTATCAAATTAAATTTTCTTAGTTACATCATACACCACGTATATTGCCCGTTGTTCTTTATTTCAGAGTTTCTTTACTGCCATTGAAAACGGAGGTTGACCTAGAGCCTGAAAAATTCGGAAATATGCGTTATTTTTAAGTATTGTGATATTATAAGAACATAAATATTAAGTAACGACGCCACAAGTATCATTCAGGAAACAAATTGGTACTACTCTCAGTAATATGTTTTTGCACACGACTGCTACTGTATACGTTTCACAGGGCCACCAACCCGTCAACGACGCGAAATAGAGAGAGAAAACCTTCCTACACTTTGGAAGGCATAACATTTATTTGACTTCCAAATTACACGCGTTAAACTTCCGATTCTACCCTAGCGAGGCAGCCATTCGGCTCAGTTGATTTCTTAATGGAATTAACGTGATGAAATGTTTGTTTATGAGAGAAGGTAAACAAGAATGCCTTTCTGGCTTTTGCATGCCAGTTGGTCTACGGATGGATCCGTAACTCTTTCGGTACACCCGATGAATCACGGGCTGAGAGAGGAGCGCCTGCAAATGAGACCACTGTACTGGAACAAAATTAAATAAAGTTGTTTCAACGAAAAAGTATTGTTCGAGGAAAACGTGATGAAAGCGTTTACAGTAGAGATAGTCCGGCAGATACGATAGCAAACACTCTTCTCAACCCTTTGCTCGTATTCAGAAAGAATGCGGGTTCCAAGTTATCGACAGGATGAAAGAAAGTCTGTAAATTGAATTAAATTTAAATCTTAATACGCTGATGTTAGTGATCTGTTAAAATAAAGATTTTTAAAGATGTCGAGACGACCTTTATATTGTATCAAAATTAACATACAACTTAATTCTAAATATATTTTTAAAACCAAGTTAATTATTACCTTATTTAGCATATGGGTATATTTAGAAGAGTGCCTAATATTTATTTCATGTATTCATACAAATGTACATAAGCAATAAATTATATGGGCTTATATAGAAAGATGACTAAGATATACATATTGTTACGAGAATTCTTCCGACAGCTGGTGCAATCGGCCATCAACCATTCGTGGAAGGGACATTATTCCGGTGCTTCTGGGAATCTGAATTGTTTCGCCCCTCAACAGGCCGACCGCTGCCGTTACTGGGAATTTACTTAAAGCTTCCAGAACATGAAAGAGTTTCCCGATGGTTCGTGGACTTACCAGACAATTCGAAGAGAAGTATATAAATATGAACAGCTGGCGATAGGAGGCATTCAGTTTTCGACGGTCCTATTGTATAGTTAAGATAAAATGTAAATAGTAGTTTCTGTGAATATAAATTGTGTTAAAGTAGTGGAAATAAATTAGAGTGAGTTGGACTGTCTTTTTAAATAAATACAAGAACTGAACTGAACCCGAGTGTGAAAATAAAAACATTACAATATATATATTAATGTATCCCGTGTCAAGATGTTCATGCAGACTAGTCTTCGAAACAGTCTAACCAATCTCAATGAAATGTTAAGAAACTTAGTTGGCTCCTGCTTGAAGTTCTGGACCTGATAAATACTCGGAAAATTGGAAAATGGAAACTGCATATTTTGCAAACTACTAAAATTCCTGCACAATCTCAACCAGCCACGGTGATCTCTTGAATGGCAGAATGAATTGTTACATTTTTTCGATACGAAGCTCTAGAGGACTAGATCCTGGATTCAGACAATAATTTAGATGACTACTACTCATGTACCTTGTATAAAAATAATACCGTAACAGACCCCTATATTAAAATGAAATCTCCAGAAAAAAGGTTAAAGAACGCGGATATACTTCCGTGACCAGAAAAAACTGCAATGGGGACGACTCAAAAGGCGACAGCTCAGACTGGCCAAAGCAAGCAAGATCACCTCCCCCCCCCTGACAGATAGCACAAAAGCAGGGTGAATAGCAAAACCTGATTATACTGATAGTGGTACTGTTAGTGTGAACGTCGTCGTCGAGTACAGTTGGTCTCCATTGCTACAACTCAAGAGATAGGGGACCTGCCAGAGACCTTTCAGGGTACCTAGGCGGAAAAAACAATTGTTTAAGTTATAATACCTAGTATTATAGCATTATCGAGTTCGTTAATCCTAGGCAGTTCACGGTTGAGGATATTAATTGCACTAATAAAAGTTTATTTTACAGATTAGAAAGATGGTAATGATAGAATATAAAAGGACTAATGGTGGAAATAAACAAGAGGAACATCGAACTTTCCAACATAAAAGAAGTTAAGGCCAGTAAGGAGGATCAAGTGGTCGACATGGAAACGGAATTTCAAACAGGGACTAGGAGAAAGCGGAAAGTAAAAACCAGGGCAAGTGACTCCTCATCGTCCAGTAAGACTGAAGACGAACAGATCCGACAGGAAACACCTAAGTGTAAGAAAAGGGAATATACCGAAGCTTGCACACCTACAAAGAAGACCGACGCCGCTACACATACAAAGACAAATGCCCCAGAATGACAGAACCAGAAAGAGAGATATGTCAAAGGATCCTATCCACTTATCCTCATACGTGAGAAATAGAAGTGGACAGAGGTGACTAGGCTCATGAAAGAACAGACGATAACGTACCAAAAGCAACCAACACACACATTTCCGAGCAACTACAAGAATCTTAAACGTAAAGAACATACCTTACCATAAGTATGCGCTGGAACAAGAGAAGACGGTTAGAGTGGTGATAAAGCGTATGCCAGAGTTCATCACAGAAGAAGAGATAAATTAGGAACTTCAGGAGAAGAACATAGAACCCATCAAGGTCACCAGGATGATCAGAACAAAAAAGACGCCGATGGCCATGGTCATCGTACAGCTAGAGAAAACAAAAAAAATTCTTTTACTAGACAATCGAAACCATTGGCATCGATCGGGCAATGCTACAATTGCCAAAAGTTCGGCCAAAACAGGGCAGATGCACAGAGACCCCATTAGGCGTAAAATGCGTAGGAACACATGATCAGGGAATGCAGAAGACCGAAAGAATAACCACCAAAATGCGCCAATTGTGGAAGACCACACCCAGCCAGCTATAGGGAATGCGAAAACTTCCCAAAGAAAGGAGACAACGAAGACGAACCAAGAATAAGAACGATAATAAGCTACGCAGCTAGACCAACCGTAGAAGAAACAAGAGAAACACGAACAAATGGACAGGACTTACTCACAATGATAAGAAGACCTCAACAGCATGGAAAAGCATGACGAGGAACGCCAACAGATTGAAGAACGAAGGGGAACTACACCTAGAGGAGAATGTCATCGACATAGCAGCAAGACCTAGCTCAAAGAAGAGGATAAGTTTAGAATCAGGAACTACACAGTATACAGAGCCGACATGCCAGGAAACCATGAGGACAAATTCGAAAATGAACAAGTCAACCCGAAGACACTAAGAGGAGACTACAGGAACACGCAGAGGGTCAACAGAATCAACCCATCACCCAACAGGAGGAGTTCAAGGAGACATACAGGACGAAATTATCCTATATAACACGGACATTGAAACAACGGAGACCATAACCCAGTGACGATAACAACAGCCAGATGGACAGATAAGCCATACACCAAGACAGAGACAAGGACCAGTGGGGAGGGATTCACAGAATCGAGGACCGAACAAGAAGAAGAGAAACCGGCAGCAAGTACAGATGAGAAAGCATGGTATATTTTTTATGTGTTACACCTATCGACTCAAAAAAAGTATATAATATTTTTTTTATGTATTTTGAGTTTTTTAACTAGGTTTTATTATTTTAGTTGTTTCTTCATGTTTTTAATCATCACAATAGTTTCTAGAAAATACAGATTTGTTAAGTTATTGAAAATCAAGGTGTTGTACATAAGAAAAACTATCTCACAAGATTAACTGAGAGAAAGCAGGTCTATAGATTTCCCCACTATTTTAGGGTACAAAATTTTGTGTTTATACGTCAAATTATAGAAGTCACTTTTAACTAAAATAAATTTGGTATGTATATACAATATAGATTGGATCCAAATACAATAATTTGAGATCATTGAGCTCATCTGGTAAATAAAAATGGGAAATTGCGAGTTTACTTTCCTACTCTTATTGTTTATATATAACCGGCTCATATAACGGTTTATTAGTTGTTTAAACTGTAATCATTTTATAATTTTAGAACACATCATTACACTCTGATAGGAAAACCCTTGATATACATTAATAAATGGGTCCCAATGAATACAAATACTCAATTTTTGTCTTTGCGACAGATACCAACGGCAACAATTAATCTAACGCCGGTTGTGAGAGCTTGCAATAATTCTTAAAAGACAACAAACCGCAGACAAGTAACACTCTATATGCATAGCCCCTCAAGGAAAGAAAATAAAACTGAACATAAGCAGACATCAACGTTTCCAAATGCACCATTTCAAATGCAAACTCCTCGAATCCATTAGGAATCATTACTCACCGCACACGAGGCTCCCAGCCAGCACCAACTAGCGCGCACACGGGGAGCAACAGCATTTGTGTTCTTCAGAAACTTTTTGAATATTCATACGAGAACAATTAAAATATTTTAATGAGCCCGTCGAGGAGCTACATTGCAATGACGATTCCCATCCATTTCTTCGTCTCTTTATACGGGAACACCAACTTTATAACTGAGTGCGTGTTATTGTATAATTATTCAAATTTGATTTTAATTCGAACGATGTCTGCGACACAACCCTTGACTCTTCTGTTCTGTGCCGAAGGCTGCAAGTCGGCGACATGCGGTTGATTTGAATATGAGCTTTATTTAAGGAACAAATTGGGATATTGTAACAGTTTTATTTTTAACTGTTTTGTCCCGCGAATTAGATTCAGTGGGGGGATAACAAGAGAAATGTGTTATTAGATTTTGCGGTTTCTACAATAACTGTTTAAAAAAATAATAAACGAAGGACTTTTGGCGGATTAGTGGCTATAGACAATGTAAAGTCGCCTTTCTACAGTCAGTAGTTAACAGTTAATCATTAACCTTATGTAGAAGACCGGAGGGACCTTTTTTCTGAGATTAGCCACAACGGTTCTAACAGTTAGAGCCTTGACGGTAAGGCTTCACACCAAAAAGATGGTGACGACAACTGAACGTACAAAGAAGTGATTTCGTAAAGACGAAAGAAACAATTAAAGTGCTCCCTTAGGAGAATCAAAAAGCGGTAAGTTGTTACGACCGAAGTTAGATAAGACGCTACATTCTAACACAAATAATGTAGTCAAGTGCGAGTTGGAAGCGCATTCAAAGCATTCCGTAACACCTATGAGATTTAATACAGTTTAGGTAAATCATATATAGCAGGAAATGAGTGGATTTCATATATTTTCCTCAATATATTTTAACCTAAGAGTTTCAACTTATAAAAAAATATACCTTTTCATTTTTTACAGCGAGAAATACGCTTGATTCTTATAGAAATATTTATTTAATGGTATAATTTGGTCCACAAAATTAAGATTATGTTTGTTGCTTTACTTTAATAATAAATTTTTAGTAAAGACGTATATAAACTTCTATCTGAATTTCAGTTTCAAAAGTTTGGAAGACAAAAGAGGAGAATGACTCAAATTTTAAATAATGAATTATTGAATATTCTAAACAAATTATTTTAAAAATACACATAAAATATATTTGTATTTTTATGACGATTCCTTTTATTTGATACATTGCATTAACGAGTGCACTTTTAAAAAACAAAGTTTTATTTTCTATTTAGGTTTAAAAATTAATGTTAGAATTTGTGTAACTCTAAATTTTGATTCAAGCCAATTTTCTCCAAAGTTTAGTCAGAGTAATTCGCTGAAATAAAAAAGAGGTAACGAGTCGAATTTTGTATATTTTTAAAATAAAATTTTAACAAAGTATTTTAATAATATGAAAAAAAAATTGTATTCTTCATAATTTGGTCCCCAAATTTTGCTTATTTTCGTATAAAGTTCAATCGAGGCCCTATCTTTCTGAATTATTTCAAATTTTTGGTCGTGTAGTTTCTGGGACAAAGGCGGGAACCACTAAATTTATTAAAATTTTTATTAAGATCTTCTAAACAAAATATTTAAAAAAGATATCTTTCAATTCTTCGTAATAAGCCATTTTAGTTAATATATAACTAGAGTTTTCTCCTTATTTTTCCTGTAAAGTTCAAGTGAGGGCCTCTACCCAGATTTTTATCAAAATAACTTTTTTATTTGTTCTTGATCTGGTCACCAAACTGTACGGTGAAACCAATTTCAACATTTTGGACTGTGATGCGAAAGCTGGAGAAATAGGGTATCCGTATATTGTACATAGGTAACACTAAAAAGCGCTTTCATAAACGAAAGAAACAATTAAAGGGCTCCCATAGGAGAATCAAAAAGCGGTAAATTGATACTACCGAAGTTAGATAATTTGCAACATCGTAACACAAAAAACTACATAAAAATACGTAATTATCGTACGACGATTAGAAACGAAGTCTTTTTACAATCCGAAAAGGTACGAAATGTTAATTAACACTGACGTGACGAAGAGTTTAAAGATTAATTAATTAATCCAATCAATTTTGAAGTATGACAAAAAGTACAAATGCGAACGCACTAATAAGTATAAATAGGGGCAAAATCAAACACCATTTGATTGGAATTCCGTACGGAAACTTTGATACGAAGAGTAATGTTACTCTATTGATAATAATAATGAAGATTGTGCTATACAATTCTAAAAGAAACAGCGAAACAACTCTAGCTATGTTTAACGAAAGTAAGATATTTAGAATCTATAATAAATATTATACACATATAAGGAAAAATTCTTATTTGTTTATATTTTTAAACACACTAGTTTTTAAAATGGAGAAAAAAAGCATAAAACAAATAATTACCTCCCTGCTCTAAGGATGTATCAATTCATACAGAATTCTAACCTAATGTAGATTATTTCATATGTGATATTTCTCTCTAAAACTAATTGATGGTAAATGTTGAAATTTGGTAAGAGTGCATATTTTGGTGGCCTAGGCAGGAGTACATATATTAAATGAAACAAATCTAATTTTGGGGACACTTATGGACCTAAATTTTACAAAAGTAGACCATTCCCGCTCTTTATCTTAGAAACTGTTAGGTCTAAAATTTTGAAAAATTAGGGAATCTAGGACCTTGCCCAAAGTTTACCGGAAAAGTCAAAATACCTAATAATAAATAAATTGTTTAACAACAATATAATTTACCTATCGGCCCCTTTATATCCGAATCGATAAGACATAAAATTTTGAACAAAATTTGAACTTCACAAAAATCGAAAAGGAGAAAACTTTAATAATGTTTAAAAACATAGAAATAAACTAACTGTTGAATGAAACGCATGAATAAAATTGCAATTTATCAATCCGATAAGCAAGTTTAGGCCAAACAAAGTCCAACAAAAATATATCTATATATAAATAGGCAAAGACAAAACGATTAGGTATCATTTTCTCCTCTGTCTCTCAACCGATTTTCTTAATTTTTGTTTTGTTAAGTAGCTACTGACGACCTTCAGTGCAGAATGCTAATATTATTTTACAATATTAATTCATTCATTAAATAAAAATTCATTATTTATGTTCATACTGTCAACGCCAAACAACTGACATCATTTTAATATTTGTGCCGCCGCCCCCAGACGGTCAAAACTCAAAGCATTGCGTAATTATATTTTGAGGAAGCGATCATTAGATGCTATTCTTAGAGCATGTACTTCTGGAAGTGGTATACAGGCGTTGTTCGTGTTTAGTGGTAAAATAGTCAATGTAGTAGATCAGTATTGATTTTTCGGACACGTTGCAGTAACTTTCATATTAAATATTCTGTTTTTAATGTGAATTTAATTATTTGATTAATATATTATTATCACAACCTTCCTAAAGGTGTCGTGTAAAAAATTGTCAGACAGCGGACAATAGAGAATGTATTGTTACGAAATTTTCCCAAAGCCGAACCTGTGTCCTTTCAGCACGACAACAAACGCTTTACGATAAAAAATACGATTCTCGAAAAGACTCGGCAGCGGAAGGAGCGATGATTATTTTCTACTGGAGAATTCCACGGGGATTATAAAAGAAGCACGCCACGATCGCAGTGCAGTGATACCGCGTCGACTAGCGTATATGGGATTGTTATTGTATTCGAATCAGCTGTTTGAATGTAAATAAAGTTCTAGAATAGTGAAAGTGGATATTAGTTTTATAATTTTAAATTAAACCCACGAAGTATATTGCAATTTGGTGTCAGAAGTAAAGGATTAGTGCAGTTATGGAAACTCGAAGTATGGAAAAAACCGACGAAACTACCAGAAAAATTATCAAACAGGTTACAGAGGGACTAGACGAAAAAATGGCACAGATTCTAGAAAAACGTGACAAGGAGGAGAAACAACATCAAGAAGAAATTCAACAAAGGTTAGTGAAATCTTTTGATGATAAACTTAAAGTTGAATTAGGAAATCTTGTCACTAATATCGATGAAAAACAACAAAATCTGGTTTCCACGATGAAAAATGAATTTAAATTATTAGAAGAAAAACGACAAAATGAATTTAAAATAACTGAAGAAAAAAGACAAATGCAATTTGAACAACTAATGCAAATAGTAAGACAAGTTAATGAAACAGTTAATGAAAGAATGCAAATAGTTGAGTCTGATATAAAAGAGATAAATGATGACATTAAGACCATAAAAAATACCGTGGACACTCTTGAAACAAAAGTAGATGACCTCAATTCCATCCAAAGCCAGGTAAAAGTTGAAATCAGTTCAATTCAAAACACAGTTCAAGACCAAATCAGTGCCATCCAAGACAAGGTAGAAACAGAAATTAAAAAAATGCAACAGGACTTACAGCGAGGAAAATACCAGAACACCGTGAGTACCAGAGGTTCCATTAGTAAACCACCCACATTTGATGGCAGTTCATCTTGGCCTATGTATAAACGGCAATTTGAGGCTGTGGCTACAGCTAATGGATGGGATAATCAAGAAAAATCTACTTCTCTGGTAATTTCGTTAAGAGGTCCGGCCCTAGAACTCCTCCAAAGCATTCCAGTCGATGAACAAGGTAATTTCGACAAGATCATCGCCATCCTAGACAAACGCTACGAAAATCAATCCTTGAGCCAGGTATACCAAGTCCAACTCAGTGGAAAAACGCAAAGATCCGGTGAAAGCCTTCAAGAATTCGAAGCAGAGATTAGACGGTTAGTTCACTTGTCCTACCCAGACCTGCCAGAGGAAAGGAAAGACCAGTTGGCCACACAGAGTTTCATAAACGGCATCAGAGACGTGGAAGTTCAACGAAATCTAAGACTAAGTGGCGTCAAGAAGAGTAATGAAGCTCTACTTCGGGCTTTGGAAGTAGAGGCCGTCATGAACATGTCCAAGCCGAGGGTCCGAGCAGTTTCCTTCAACCAGGAAGAGTCAGAGTCACAATTTCAAGCGCTGATGGCTGGTCTGAACAAATTATTAGACCGGTCACAACGAACTGGCACCAGAGGGGCATGTTACAGCTGCGGACGGACAGGGCACTTCCAACGTAATTGTCGAGTGAGGCCACCTGAACGATCACCGACCAGGGGTAACCAACAGAACAGCCACATGTCCAGGGACTGTCAGTCAGTCAGCATAGAAGGGCGAATGCTGACTGTCCCTCCACCAGCCCCCAAAACGTTATCCATCCGGGGATTTTGCCGAGATAGCGGCAGCCTAGTCATCAGAGGCACCATCAATGGCCAAGCAGTCACCATCACCATCGATACCGGCGCCGCTGTGTCCATTGCCAAGTCCAGGGTTTTGAGAGCATCAGAAATTCGGCCAGTTACCAATAACATCCAGCTCAGAACAGTCACCGGCGAGTCCATGTCAATACAGGGTGAGGCAGATGTCGTGCTACAGATAGGGGACAACATGATCCGGCATAGGGTCCTGGTAGCGAATATTGAGGACGATTTTATACTGGGAATGGACCTAATTAGCCAGCATGGATTTATGTTCGACCCGAGATATGATGTTCTTCGGTTCCTGAATGAGGAATTTGTATTGACACGGCCCGTCAACACATCATTCACGCCCATAAAAATTGTGGCAAAGTCTTCAGCTAGAATTCCCGGTCGAACAGAACAGATTATTCATGGGCAGCTAGACAGCAATCCTGGGAGCTGCGTTGGAATGGTGGAGCCCGTACACTCAGCTCATGACTACTTAGTTGGACGGGCTATAGTTAAAACCGGACGAGATATACCAATCAGAGTCCTGAATTTGTCCAACAACGACATCAGAATTACCAATGGTCAAGAGATAGCTTGTTTCGAGCCAGTAGAGACCATCATCAATTGCGAAGAAGAGTACCAGAAGTCGGTGAAGGAGACAGGGCCCGATAAAGAGTTCCTACAAGAGTTTGCTGACCACTTAACACACTTGACACCAGAGAACCAGAAAAAAGCCAAGCAATTTATCACAAAACACTGGCAAATTTTTAACAGTAAAAATGGAACCACCGGTCGCACCAACATCATCCAGCATCGAATAGATACCGGAAAGGCTCAGCCCATCAGAATACCACCTAGACGACTACCATTGGGGCAACAACAGGCAGTCGAGGAAAACATCGAGTCCATGTTACAAAATGGAGTTATTGAGCCATCCATCAGTCCATGGTCCGCTCCCGTCGTGCTAGTTAAAAAGAAGGATGGAACCACCCGATTTTGCGTGGATTACAGAAAGCTCAATGACGTCACGAAGAAAGACAGCTATCCACTACCCCGAATCGATGACACTTTGACCACACTAGCAGGCTCCCGTTGGTTCTCCACACTAGACCTAAAAAGTGGATATTGGCAGGTTGGTCTGCACGCAAACGACAGAGAGAAGACAGCGTTCTCCACCAGTAAAGGGCTGTTTCAGTTCACGGTCATGCCCTTTGGGTTATGTAATGCACCCGCTACATTTGAGAGGCTAATGGAGTATGTACTGAGCGGGTTAACATGGAGGACGTGCTTAGTATACCTCGACGACATTCTAGTCATGGGCCAGACATTCGACGACCATCTGAAGAACCTGGGCGAAGTATTCTCCAGAATTAATAACGCCAACCTGAGACTCAATCCGAAGAAGTGTTCCTTGTTTCAAAAAGAAGTAGAGTTTTTGGGCCACGTAGTGTCCGAGTCAGGAATCCGCGCAAACGAAGACAAGATAGAAGCCATCCGCGATTGGCCAGTTCCAAGAGACAAACATGAACTCCGAAGCTTCTTGGGCCTCTGTTCATACTACCGGCGTTTTGTTGAGGGATTTGCCACCATCGCCGCCCCTCTACATCGGCAGACCACTGATAAAGAGACCTTCCATTGGAATCAGGATTGCGAAACATCATTCAGGCGACTGAAGGCAGCACTATGTTCCAGCCCAATCCTAGCCTTTCCTACACAGTCCGGCAAGTTCATCTTAGACACCGACGCCAGCAACACAGGTTTGGGGGCCGTCCTATCCCAGGTGCAAGATGGTGAAGAGAGGGTGATCGAGTACTACAGCCGTGGATTCTAGAAGCCAGAAAGAAATTATTGCGTCACCAGAAAAGAACTTCTTGCAATAATAAGGGCTGTGAACCATTTCCATAAATACCTGTATGGTCGCCATTTCTTAATCCGAACAGATCATGCCGCACTCAAATGGCTGCTGGACATGAAGACACCGGAAGGACAACTGGCCAGATGGATGGAGAAATTACAGCAATACGACTTCAAGGTGGAACACCGTGCCGGCCGGTTGCACAATAATGCCGATGCCCTATCCAGAAGACCCTGTAGAGCGGAATGCAAGCATTGTCTGAAGACGGAACAGCGAGAGGGTATCTCCATCAGGCAGATTCGAGTGCAGGCCAATGAAGACTGGACAACGGAACAGTGCATCCAGGACCAAATGGCTGATCCAGACATCGAACCGATCTTGTCACTCAAAATGAGAGGGGCACCCAGGCCACGATGGGACGAGGTAGCTAGATACTCCGGCGTGCTGAAATCGTTATGGGCTCAGTGGGACTCTCTACGAGTAGACAATGGAATGCTCAAGCGAGTTTGGGAAAGCGCTGATGGACGAGAAACCAAGTCCCAACTGGTAGTTCCGAAGAAAAAGGTACCAGCCATCCTGACCGAAGTACATGATGGAATTACCGGAGGCCACCTGGGCATGAATAAAACCCTAGACAAAGTTCGCCAGCGGTACTACTGGGTGAATTACTTCGAAGACGTCAGAACTTGGTGCCGCAAATGTGCCACATGTGCCGCCAGTAAGGGCCCGAAGACCCGGACCAAGGGCAGAATGCAGCAGTACAATGTGGGCGTCCCATTTGAGAGAGTCGCCATCGATGTCGCCGGTCCGTTTCCCGAGTCTGAGAGGGGGAACAAATACATTCTGGTCGCAATGGATTACTTCAGCAAATGGCCTGAGGCATATGCGATACCCAACCAAGAGGCAACCACGGTAGCGACGGTGCTAGTAGAACAACTATTCAGCCGGTTTGGCGTCCCGATGGAATTACATTCAGACCAGGGGCGTAACTTCGAATCGAATGTATTCCAGAAGGTCTGCACGATGTTGGGGATCAGGAAAACGAGAACAACACCATTACACCCACAGTCAGACGGAATGGTGGAAAGATTCAAAAGGACCTTGGAACAACACCTATCCAAGGTCGTCAGCAATAACCAGCGTGATTGGGATGAGCATATTCCCCTATTCCTGTTGTCATATCGCTCTGCTGTACATAATAGTACAGGCCTGACCCCAGCCAGGGTCCTATTCGGAAAGGAGTTGCGATTACCATGCGACTTGGCATTTGGCTCCCCCGAAGAACCTCCCCAAGACGTCGACGACTATGCCGACCAGCTCCGACATAACCTGCTGGCAATACACGAATTAGCCCGAACGCAGATGTTGGCCACCAGTGACCGGATGAAGACGCGATACGACCTCAAGGCCAATTCAGTCGGGTTCCAGGAGAGGGACAAAGTCTGGTTGTACAACCCCCAACGGAGCAAGGGTAAATCCCCAAAGCTTACACCCGCCTGGGATGGCCCATACGAGGTGGTCAAGAGGCTTAATGACGTCGTCTACCGGATCCGTCGAAACCCCAAGGCTAAATTGAAGGTGGTTCATTTAGATCGACTAGCTCCCTATCATGGAGAGGATGTTTCTGATCGGGACGATCAGAATTAAGGGGGGGGGGCAGTGTTACGAAATTTTCCCAAAGCCGAACCTGTGTCCTTAGCACGCCAACAAACGCTTTACGATAAAAAATACGATTCTCGAAAAGACTCGGCAGCGGAAGGAGCGATGATTATTTTCTACTGGAGAATTCCACGGGGATTATAAAAGAAGCACGCCACGATCGCAGTGCAGTGATACCGCGTCGACTAGTGTATATGGGATTGTTATTGTATTCGAATCAGCTGTTTGAATGTAAATAAAGTTCTAGAATAGTGAAAGTGGATATTAGTTTTATAATTTTATTAAACCCACGAAGTATATTGCAGTATTAAATATTTAAATTCTCCTAGGGTTGTTGGTCCTCTTTTTTCTTTAATATTCTTGAACTTGATTGAAACCGCAAATGATGAAAACTTTTAGGTTGCAAAGAACAATCTTCCAATTATTATATGGAATATTTTGTCAGGAGCGATTCCAGCCAAAAATTCATTCATTTGTCAAAAATATTCCGAATACCGATGTTTGATTAATTTTTTTTTATTGCAATAGATTTGTCAATATGAGTGAACAATTTTGGTCATTACATCTACTTCTCCGATTTCTCCACAACTCTGTTTCTTATAAAAATATACTATTTACAATTTCATGATATAGGGTCGAATTTCGACCACTGGGCGACCACTAGTATTTATAAATAGGCAAAGACGAAACATTTCAGTACTTTTTCTCCTCTATTTGTCAATCGACTTTATTATTTGTTTTTGTTTAATAGCTACTCGCCAGACTAACTGTTACCAAAAACAATAGTGGGAACGCTTAGTATTAATTAATTAATTAAAAAATATTTTATCTGAATTTAGGAATGGCAGATTCTTTTCAATAATAGTCGAAGTACCTCTGTTAAACCTTTGGTCCCTAGACGACAGTGTCGTTCCTTATATTCTGACTAAAAGAACTCCAATGCCGTTCAAATATTTATTGTAATAAAAATATTATAGATAGTAAATTTGTAAATTTTAAAACAAATTCATCCATATAATTAAATAACTTTTTACTATTTTGTCTGTTCATTGGGGTTTTCTCTCCTCGAATTTTGTTGTTTGTCAGTGACAATATGTCATGATCACTTGATACTGAGGGTACCATTCTTTTGCTCTTCTAGCAATAGATCTCTCCAGCTCAAATGAAGGTCGATTGAAGAGGCCCCGATTTCCGTATTGTTTATCATCATACAGCTGGCTTCTTTAAGTTTTCTCTTTTTTAAATTTTCCTCTTTGGACAATATCTTTGTTTTATCCCAATCTATGGCTTCCGGTGCTGGTTAATACATGGTTGACCAAATTTGACTTGTTCACATGTCTTCTCGAAATGTTATATTGGTGTTCTTTTTTCCTTACTTCTAAAGATCTTGAAGTTTCACCGGTATAACTATGGCCAGTCACACACAACACTGTACACACAATTTTTGGAATGATGAGTTGCGTTAAATGGTTTGGTATGTGTGAGGATAGAGCGCAATGTATTATTTGTTTTGAAAACAGTTTTAATATCGTATTTATTTCCTAACCGCTCAATTTTTTCGGATACACCTGGGACGTATGGAATTATATTCATAATTTTGTTTTCTGATTGTGTTTGGGTGGTATTAGTGGTCTGTTCGTTATTTGTGTTGGTTTGTTGTTGAGATTTTCTTTCTAGTTGATTTATAGTTTTATTTATAAAGTCTTGGGGATATTCATTTTGGAGTAGATGATCTTTGATAATGTTGACCTCGTCGTTAAATATTTCGATGGATGATGATGTGTGTTGTGATCTATTATATAAGCATTTTACAACACCTTTTTTACATTCAAGGAATAGTTGGTGTAATGTGTTCGATAAACATTACATATAGAATATTCCAAAAAAATGTATGAATTAGATGTTGCGGTTTTAGTTCAATGCTGGTTCAATGCAAGTATATAATTGACGAAGGACCTTTAGCGGAACAATCAATAAACACGTAAATTCATTCACCAAATAAAAGTTAGTCACTGACCTTTTACGTCAAAGCTCTGCAAAGGGTGTTTTCTTGGTTCTTCTTTCTTCAGAGGCTAGCCCCGTGAACAGTTTTTTAGAGCTTCGACTGGACAACACGTTACACAAAAAAAATAGCGACGTAATGTTCATTGATTGAGCATACAAAAAATTCGGGTTTAACAACAAATGATGCGCTTTTGTAAACACAAAAGAAACAAAATGAAAGCGGTTTAGCGGTCGTTACGAACGAAGCTACTAACTCGCGAAATCGTAACGCAAACAACAACAATAAGCGTCGTCTCTTCAGACGGAATCAAAGCGACCGAAAAGTTCGGAGAACAAACACGAATCTCCCAAGCGTCCAAATAGCTAGGGATCCGACACACGAATGTCGATACTGTCTATATTTTACACGCAAAAACACACTTACAATTAGCATTAGCGCGACGGAATGTTTTAGAAAAGGTGCAGAAGTTTAAAAATCAATGAAGTAATTCAATCAAATTGAAAACAATACACTAAACAAATTGCGGGAACGCACCAGTTGGAGTTAAAATTCAAATATCTATTAGCATTCGTAGGTTTTCGATAAGTGCTTGTAGTTACTGTGTTGTTTGTTCTATCTGTAAGTACATCAAGATAAGCAAGTTTCTGTAAATTTTCAATTTCCATTGTAAATTGTATTGTGGGTTCTTGACTATTGATGTAATCTAGGAAAGAGTGCAGTTCTTCAGCACCATACTCCCAAACCACAAAAATGTCATCAACGTATCTCCACCACACTTTTGGTTTGTTCTTATAATTGCCAATGCATCTTTCTTCAAAATATGTCATAAATATGTTACTGATTATAGGTGACAAAGAATAACCCATGGCCATACCAAATTCTTGTTTATAGAAATCACCTTCAAATTGAAAAAATGTTGTTTTTAAGAAGAGTTCGGCTAGTTTCATTATTGTGTCAATGCTTAATTGTGTTTTGTGGTGTAAGGTAATATCTTGTTGTAATTGTTTTTTATAATTTGTAATGATTTATCAACAAGTAAATTTGTAAACAGACTGACTATGTCGAAACTTACTAGTATATCATTTCTGTTGATAATAATGTTTTTTTAATTTTGTTAAAAAAACATTCGTGTTTTTTAAATTGTTAGGATTGCTTTCGTAAGAGTTAATTATATTTAGTAAACATTTTGATATGTTTTGTAATGGTGAATTTATTGAGCTTACAATTGGTCTCATTGGTATTGTGTCTTTATGTATTTTTGGAACGCCATATAAATGTGGAGGTTTACTGTAGTGAGGTGTTAAGTGTTTTCGTTCTAATGGAGTGAATTCTTGTTTGTGTTTTGTTATAATATCTGTAGCAGCCTATTCTATATTTTGCGTAGGATCTTTTTGGAGCTTAGAGTATGATCCTGTATTAATAAGGTCCATCATTTTGGTGTTGTAGTCATTTTTATCAAGTATACCGTAGCGTTACCTTTGTCGGTAGGTAAAGTTTTAATTGTGTTGTATTTTTAAAGCTTTTCTACGGCATATCTTTCTGTAGGGGTGAGATTGTGTTTCGTTTTGTGTTGTCTCTCCAGGAGTAATTTATTTCTTATTCTGTAGTCACTGGACACTTCTGGAGGTAGTTTTTGTGCTGCGTTTTCAATCGCAACTATTAGATCTAGTTTAGGTATATTTTGTGGAGTGATTGAATAATTTAACCCTTTAGAAAGTACGTATTGTTCTGGTGTAATGCGTTTAGTTGATAAATTTATCACAGTTTTATTAATGAAATCTGTATTTGGCATGAGTACGGATTTTTTGTGTTTTTCATTTAAGAGGTGTTTAAATTTGTTTATGTTTCTGTTTTTTACATATTTGAAATTTAAACTGTATGAATTCTTTAAACAAATAAAAATGCGGATATAGTTTGGTGGAATGTGTGTTTCTTTGAATTCGTTTTCTAATATAATGATGTTATTTTTAAGGCTTACCTTAAATTTTCGATGGTGTTGAATTCTATTTCGAACTAAAGCATTACTTGTTTTCAATCGAATTCTAATACTACCTCTGTGTTTAAATGGCATTTTTGGTAAGAACCCCTTTGGAATTATTCCCTCATTTCGGCATTTTATTAGGAACGTTTAGCTGTTCTGTGATCGTGCTAATTTCTTAATTAGGTCTTTTAATTTTCTAAAATTTGTTGTTGTATTTGGCCCATCCCTTATTCGTAACTAATTTCGAAAAGATTAATTACGAAAAGATTGTTGAGGAGGTCATGACTTATTTTGTTTGTACATTTCCTTTTTTCTCTCCTCAAAATTTTTTCCAGCACAAATAACCAACACACCACTAATACCAACCAAACACAAACAGGATTTATGCGTATGAGCCCGAAAGCAAACAGCAGTCGACTGTATGGGTGTTTCAAAATTTGTTCGCGCACGAAGCACTTCCAAGCAAATGATCGCCTGTTTTAAAACTGGACATGTCGCAACCGTACCACTGGAACAACGCAGAACAGTCAATTCTGAGTGGTACACAACCATTTGTTTGCCAGTTGTCTTCCAAGAAATGAGGAAAACCAACCGCCGAAGACGGATCACTCTTCACCACGACAATGCGAGCTCTCACACATCGGCACAAACAACTGCATTTTTGATCACTCAAAACATCGATTTGATGAGTCATCCGCCGTATAGTACTGACTTGTCACCAAATGACTTCTTTTTATTCCTGTACGTAAAAAACAAACTGAGAGGTCAACGTTTTTCGACACCGGAAGAAGCGGTTGCTGCGTTCAGAATGCATGTTTTGGAGATACCTCAATCATAGTGGAAAAAGTGCTCAGACAATTGGTTCAAACGCATGCAAAAGTGTATAGATCTTCTTGGGGAATATTTTGAAAAACAATAAAGCGCTTTTCGATGATTAATATTTGTTTTTGTTCTCTAATCCCGAAATATAAAAGGCAGCTCTCTTAATACCTTGTGCTCTATCCTCACCCATACCAAACCATTTAACACAACCCAGAGTTCCAAAAATTGTGTGTACAGTGTTTTGTGTGACTGTCGCCATTCTTATACCGGTGAAACTTCAAGACCTTTAGAAGTAAGGAAAAATGAACATCAATATATCATTTCCAGAAGACATGCGGACAAAAAATTTGGCCAATCAGGTATTAACGAGCACCGGCAGCCATAGGATAGACTGGGATAAAACAAAGATTTTGTTGAAAGAGGAAAATTTAAAAAAGAGGAAATCAGAAGATGCACACACGAGGAGGACCACATGCCGATTTTTGCTTCGATTCAAAAACACCGTGACAACATCAGACGAATCGGACAAGAGGTGCACACCGATAAACTTAACAAACTTACCAGGAAGCAGTTGCCGAAGGATACGACCAACAAGAAAACAGTGGTGAACTTGTCACCCAGAGTTCTCACAGCAGTCGAGGAAACATTGCTTTCTAAGGGGCTAAACTACGCTGTAGCTCCAAAAAAGATGCCAGTACCTACTAGATATCATCAGTTCCGTGGAGTCAGCAATAGGCAGCAAAGAGACACCGCCACTGGAGGAATTCCGATGGAAAGTCAGAACCACAATTGAGAAAACACAACACATCAAACAAAACATCAACGAATCCGAAAGGAGAATCATAAAAACACTTAAGGACGACAAATTTATCATCATTCTACCAGCTGACAAAGGAAATGCCACCATCCTGATGGACAGAACGGAATACAACAAGAAAATCAACGAAGTACTGTCGAAGGGAAAATACAAGCCACTGCCTACTGATCCAACATCCAAAATAGAACGGAAAACTTACAACACTGTCACAGATCATGCTGAATACATTCTACCCGAGACAAGGAGAAAATTGACGCCACATCACAGCAAACCACCACATCTTTATGGACTACCCAAGATACACAAGGCTGGATTACCTCTCAGACCGATTACAAGTTCGCGAAACTCACCAACAGCAGCACTATCGAAATTTCTTCTGCCAATCATCCAACCTTTGGAGGGCAAAACATCATCGCACGTCAAGGACTCAAAGCACTTTGTCGAAATCATCGGATCCAGAGAACTTGGGCCAGAACATCGCTTAGTAAGTCTCGACGTTGAAAACCTTTTCACGAACGTACCACTAGACGAATCTCTCAACATAGTGAGAAAGAAACTTACTGAAGACGAAACCTTGATGGAGAGACTCAATCATGGACTTGCTTGAATGTTGCCTCAAGAACTGCTACTTTCAGGAGAAGGACCGGTTCTTCATGCAAGAAGATGGATTGCCTATGGGTTCCCCGTTATCACCAACCATCGCCAACATCTACATGGAATGGTTCGAAGAACATGCACTGAGGAGTTTCGAGAAGTAGCCTGAGCTATGGTTGAGGTATGTCGATGACCCCTTTATTATTTGGCAACATGGAGAGACAGAACTACAGACATTCCTGGAGCACCTGAACCAATCCCAACCATCCATTAGATTCACCATGGAGATGGAAGAGAGTGGGTGCCTACCATTCCTTGATGTAAAGTGTCAAAGGACAAGGACGGGAATCCAAACAACAGTCTACAGGAAGGCTACGCATACAGGATTATACCTTCACTACAATTCCAACCACCCATCAGCAACGAAAACTGGCATCATCAAAACACTAATCCATAGAGCCAAAAATATCTGCCGCACACCAGAAGCCCTCAAAGAAGAACAAGTGAAACTTAGAGAAGACTTTTTGGCGAATGGATATCCGGAAACGATCATTACCAAGGCTTTGAAGAGCAGGACAAACCAACTAGGCAGGAAGAGGCCACCACGGTACAAACTCTACTATTACCGTATACTAAAGGCCTGTCGGAGAAACTTAGAAGAATTGCACACAGCTATGGAATCAGAATTATCTTCAAAAGCAACGACACCTTGAGGAGCATGATAACAAGAACGAGGCCCGACGCACCAGCAATACCAAATAACTGTATATACAGCATACCGTGTGAATGTGGCAATATTTTCATTGGAGAGACAAAGCGACCGCTGGACACCAGGATTAAGGAACACCGCACAGCCACTCAAAGGGCAGAGGTAACGAAGTCTGGGGTAGCTAATCACGCATGGACCGAACACCATAATATCAACTGGGACCAGGCTAGAGCAATTCACAAGGAGGAGCACTGGTACAAAAGAAAATTCATAGAGACGGCATATATAATCTGCAACGAAAATATAATTAGCGAGCCCAGCGTCCAAATTAAAAATATTTGGAGAGCTCGTCTTCGGCCTCTGCCGCTACGCATCACCGGCAACCAACCTCCAGGTACGACGACGCTGATTGGACCAGATAAGACCCAATGACCATGACCGGCGACGCATGACCGGTTAAGGGTATAATATAAATACGAGCGATACTCTGAATTTCCTATCATTCACCTGATGACGATAGCAGATACACAGCTATTGAAACGTTGTGAGATCAACCACTTCAAGACGATGGAATTCCAAGGAATCCTCGAGGAATTAAAGAAGCCAGCTGTATGATGATAAACGACACTGAAAACGGGGCACCTTCAGCCGACCTTCATTTGGACTGCGGGAATTTATTAGTAACAGAGCAAAAAAACGGTAACCTCAGCGTCAAGTGATCGCCAAACGACAAATTGTCAGTGTCAAATTTTTTGACAAACAACAAATTCAATATCAAAGCAAAAATTTTTTAGAAAAAACCTCGAAAACACTAAACGATTGGCTCCAGACTCGGAGTTGAAACGTCTCCAAATACATATAAGTATTACACAGTATACAATACATTATTTATATACAGGAATACTGGTTGATCATTTTGTAGACATCTCTTTCTCTCAGAATAACTGTGAGGAAGAATCTCTGTACAGACAGCCAGTAATCCGGGCAATTTTACGAAATTGCCTTACTACACTTTGTTTTACATATACAATTTTTAAATACTTATCTGTTACAGGAAAACATTTTGAGGAGAGAAAACCCAATGAAAAGACAAAATAATTCGAAAAGATTGTTGAGGAGGTCTTGTATTATTTTGTATGTTGATTGGGGTTTTCTCTCTTCAAAATTTGTCCTGCAACAGATAAGTATTTAAAATCGTTTTTGGAGAAACAAAGTGTAGTAAGACAATTTCGTAAAATTGCCCGGATTACTGGCTGTCAGTACAGAAATTCTTCCTCACAGTTATTCTGAGAGAAAGAGATGTCTTAAAATGATCAACCAGTATTCCTGTATATAAATAGTGTATGGTATGGTATGGTATAGTGAAAATACCTCAAAAGACCTCAACAAAACGATTGACAACGACTCTAGAGTCGGAGTTGAAACGTCTCCAAGCAGATAAGTATAACACTATACCATACCATACACTATTACAGGAATACTGGTTGATCATTCTAAGACATCTCTTTGTCTCAGAAAAACTATGAGGAAGAATTTCTGTACGGGCAGCCAGTAATACGGGCAATTTTACAAAATTGCCTTACTACACTTTGTTTCTCCAAATACGATTTTAAAACTTATCTGTTGCAGGAAAAATTTTGAGCAGAGAAAACCCCAATGAACAGACAAAATAATACAAGACCTCCTCAACAATCTTTTCAAAATAACTTTTTACTGTTTATTTCCAATTTAGAAGTTTCAGGCACGATAAGGGTAGAACAAAAAAATAATTCCAGTATTTAGCACGGGCCTGTTAAAGATTTCTGCCAATTACAAAAAAATCGTTAATCGTCTAAACAAATTTAAAAACGTGAATTCTTAAATAAATTGTTAAATTGAATAAATAATATCTATAGACCTCAATTGTAGTGCCCTCAGAAATGAATGGCTTCCAATCGAAAGAACATAATATTTTTGTTATTTACTCGTGTGAACCAATTTTTGCGATATCCAGTTATCGGTGATAAAACAATCATAGTGGTAAACAGGTAAGTGGTAGACCCAAAGCAGGATGTATTATGCTTAAAAACATCTTGACAAACAAATAGATCGACATTGCAATTGTGTGTCAAATAACGTACTGATCAAGATGCGATCATTCGCGGTGATATTCTTTATATTCACATTGGTATTTAGTTTAGAGTGTAAATCGGTGCAAAATAATTTTCATAGTGATGTTATTGTTACTCACTGGCCAACTCCAAAATCCGATCCGCTTAAGGTTGAAGATGAAAATCAACCAGGGTTTATGGTAAGTAGTACTATCAATTGTAAAAAATCTCCTTCAGTTTAGATTGTTGAGTATCTGATTTGAAATTAATTCGAAACATTTAGAATGAATATTACATAATAGCATGGGTGCTACAAAAAATAATTTGGTCAAGTGCGAGTTGGACTCGCATACTAAGGGTTCCGTACCACCTTCAAGATTCTACTATTCCAGTTTCAGACAAGCAAGGAATGAGTGCATTTTCTTATTTTTACCTAAATATCTTTTAAAGGAAGCGTTTTAATTTTATAAAAAAGAAACATTTTCACACATACACATTTTATTTTAACTGCTTCAGGATTCGCTTGATTTTTACAGAATACATATGTATTTGATTTTCTAATTGGGCCCCCAATAATTAACATTAAAGTTTTATTTTACTAATAAACTTTCAGGGAAGCATTTTATAATCTACTGTCTGATTTTTGAGGCTCTATAGATTGGAAGATAAAGGGCAAAAAAGGTCAAGTTTTAAATTATAAATTATTAAATCTGTTATTAAAATTATTTAAAAATACAAATAAAATATATTTTTCAAAATTTAAATAGTGTAGTTTCTAAAGTGGGAATTAAGTGGATGTTTAATATTTTTGTTAATATCTTTTAAACAAATGATTTAAAAATATGATATATTTGTAATTCCCATAATGAGCCTTTTATCTGATATATTACATGATGCGTTTGAAAATTGAATTTTTATTTTCCATTTAATTGTATAATTTGTCTCTAAAATTACTATGGGGGTTTTCTAATAATTTTTCTTATAAACTTCAAGTGAGCTCCAGTAGCCCTAATTATTTAGAAAATTTTAGGTAGTATGGTTTCGGAAATAAAGGGATAAATGAAAATTTTTTATATATTTATGTTAATATCTTGTAAACAATTAAATGTAAAAATATGAAAAATATATATTTGTATTCCTCATAATGATCCCTTTCATTTGATGTATTGCATGATGCGTTAAAAAATATTTTTTATTTTCGGTTTAATTTTATAATATGGCCCCCAATATTAATATTAGGGATTACTTCGTATTTTTCCTGTAAACAAAAAAATAGGTCTTATCGTTTGGGAATATGGGGGGAATGGGTATTTTTTTAAAATATATATATATTTATTATATTGTTATATATATATATATATATATATATATATATATATATATATTATATTCACTTTGATTCAAATCACTTTTTAAAAAAGATTATTTATTTAAAACATACAAAATCAAAATTTAAACAATTAATTACTTGAAATACTTAATACTATAAGTGATAATATTTGAATGACAACACGAGATCGTTTCCAGTTGCTTTTATAACATTGACAAAAGTGCTGATGCAAGTCAGCGATATTACTGGGGAAGCGGACTCGTGTAGGTTTCCGGGAAGTTGTTTGCATATAATTCGAGATGAAATTTGATATCCTTGAGAAGTCACGTACGCTTTAAATTCCGTTGACTTCTCGACTGTGTGAACTAAGTGCTGATATATTTTGCATGTAACAACTGCCCTTACATATCAAAAGTTGATGCTATAACATCAACTTTTAGAAGCAGAAACATAAAATAATATAAAATGATGTTTGAATGGTATACATAATAAGTAATAAGTGAATAAAACGAAATATGATTAAAATAAGGTAATAAGTAAAAATCAAAAATCAATTTGTAAAAATAAAATCAAAACATGTTAAAATAAATGAGCAATAAAATAATACGAGTAATAATTAAATGCTTAACCTAAAAATATCAAAATAAAATATAAAGTAAAAGGAAATGTGAATAAAAATACTGTGTAAAAAAATAAAAAGGTTAATAATATAAATCAATATTAAAAATAGGTGTTTTTAGAGAACATAAGGGTATACCTAAACTTGCGTCTCAAAGCTTTGTTCTGTTCAAAACAGGCCTAAGCTTGGCGAAGAATTTGAGTCTTGACTGAGGCACTGAAGTCTGGTCAGGATTGCAGTCCTTTGGAGGTTTTACCATCCTCTTTTGGACAGCTTGGAAAGTGGTAAGTGCCGCTATGATCATGACAGCAGCTATGGTTGTATAGTAAACCAAGAGCTGTTTTTGGTTACAACCGCTGGTTTATGAGACCATCGAGGTCTCTGGAATATTGTTCCAATTTGTGATTTGCTACGTCTAATTCTTCTACATTAAGTGTGTTCAGCTTTAGTGGCTGAAGTTCAGGAATTATAATTTTTTCTGGCACTGCATCGCAACAGTTGATAGGCACTGTTACTGTTTGAAATGTTTCTAGAACATTGGTTTGTTTACCTGATTCGGCTTGAACCTTTGTAATTCCTATAAACGCACTACACTCTGATTGAAGAGTCAATATGGAGTTGAGGGAGATTGTAAGAGTTTTTGGGTTTGTTTGAGCGCAATTCACTGTAACACTTATGGGTTCAGAAGTAATTATAAGCCATGTATTGGGTTCTAGTTTTTGAACGTTGTATCCTTGAGTGAATATTAGTGAGCTTTTACAGTTGTCGGGTACCTTCTGGACGTTCTTTAGAAGTTGAGCTTCGCATAACGCGTTTGTGTCAATAAGATATGCGTAAAGTTCAGAATACAGTTTCTTACGAGTGGCTAACGGTTTACACGCACTTAAGTCTTTGATCGGAATAAACATTAAAGAATCATCATTCTTTGCAACATATTTTTGAGTGAAGGATAGCATATGATGTAAACCTGTTCTTTCATCGTATATAGGGATAGGATATAAATGAAAGACTGTGTAAGGATGTTGTTCGACTAAAGGGATTCTTAACACAAATATAAAATCGGTATATGTTTGAAATGCCTCTAGTTCAATAATTTCCAGATATTCTGCGATGCTCGAGTACTTTACAGCCAATTCAAGGTTACTTTTGACTAAATTTTGCGATATTTCCTGTAATGAGGTAATAAGGTGTTCCGGTGTTAAAATTGAAGAGTGAATTATTTTCAAACGCGCGAATGTGATAGAATTTAAAACATCATTTAGATTATCTTCTAAGTAGAGATAATTCTCCATAAGTTTTTCGCACATTTCAAGTAATGCGAGTTTTGATTCGACGTAGGCGACCTTATCATTAATTTTTCCAATAGTGTTTTCCAGTTTTTTCATGTTATCGTTAAATAGTTTTTCGTCAATTCTAAGATTTTGGATAGTTTCGTTGAAGTTTTTAATTACGGATGTGGTGACACTTATTTGGTTTTTTTGTAAGTTCTCAATTTGAAGTTGGCCTTGATTTAAGCGGTTTATGCTTTCGGTAAAGTATTTTCCGTCGGCGGCGTCTAAAATGCCAGTGATTGCCTTAAAAAGGGTACCTGCCCCATCAAGTATACCTCGTTTGTGTCTTTTAGTGTCCATGTGAATGTCAGTAAATTTCTGTTTGATTGAGTTAGAAATTTGATTGAGAAGATTAATGTGGGTTTGTATGTCTGCGCGAAAGTAGTTCATAGCAAAAGAATTGAAGTTAACAGTTTTTACAAGAGTTTGTAATATTCTGTTATTTGTTGTAAATACTTGTTCTAGTGTAGAAATGTTTCTGTTTACTAAAAGTGTCCATTTATCATTGGATACAGTTATTTCTGCTTCGTTATGGAAGTAGATACCTAAAGTATTGTTTATTGGTTGTATTTGAAATTGGGTTACTGCTGACCCGAGCAGCAGGCAAAACCTGAAACAGAAATTAACTTTCTGAGAACGGTTTCATTCGGTCGAAATTTACTTTTGATTTTTGGTTGGTTTTAGGGTTTAGTATTGTTGCGGAGTTTCTGTGAATCTCCAGGATTTCGGAAGGACCATTGAATTTGTTTTGGAGTTTGTCCTTGATCTGGGATTCTTTAATATAGACTTTATTGCCTATTTGATAGTTAGGGAGATTTTCGGAAACGTGTTCATCAAATCTGACTTTTGCTTTATGTTTTTGGATTTCCGTTCTTTCGCGAACAATTTTATAATAGTGAGAGATACGATTATTGAGATCTCTGATGTACTTAGTTATCAGGGCTTGTTGGTTGTAGAGAGTTTCTGGAGTCCTACTCGAAGTATGTCCATAAACAAGTTCGTAAGGGGTGAATCCATGAGTTTTGTTTACAGAATTGTTATATGCAATTATTGCATAAGGGAGGATGTTAAAACGGTGTTCATCAGGATTTTCTAGTTTATGGATTCTAATCATCTCTAATAAGGTCGAGTGGAATCGTTCTAATGAACCATTTGACTGGGGATGTCCCACACTAGAATAGGATAATTTGATGTCAAATAGTTTGCACAAGTCTCTCATTAGTGCGTTGTTGAATTCCCTGCCATAATCACAATGTATCCGTAATGGGGTACCGAAGTGTTGGAAATAGAGTTGTAAAGTACTAACAACGGTTTTTGCGGATTTGTCGGTTATGGGGTAGGCCTGAGAGAATTTTGTTAGTTCGTCCCGGATAGCTAATGCGTAATTTTTTGTCGGGACTCCAAGAATATCGATGTTGACGCGTTCAAAGGGTGTCCGTGGGGTTTCAGTAATGACAAGTGGGCTGTCGAGATTTTTCCGGTAAACTTTTGCTCTCTGGCAAGTTTGACAGTTTTTGATAAAATTGTCAACGTCCTTACTCAGTCCTTGCCAATTGCATTTTTCTTTTATTCTGCGGATAGTTTCATTGATACCTCGATGTATATTATTTTTGCCGTTATGGAATTGGTCGAGAATGATAGGTATTTGATCTTTCTCAACCGTTTGGACTATATTTTGGCAAACTTTCCATTTCATATCGATATCGGAAAAGATAAACGAAAGCATTTCCAAAATGGGCAGTTCAATGTTATTCTCAACACAGAATACTTCATTTTCAGTGAACACATCTCTACTATTATACAAAGATGTGAAAAGAATCTCGTGGACTATTTCTGGGTCAGAAGGGAGAGGGACGATGTAATAGCGTCTTTTTCTGACACTTTTGTTTGCAAAGACATTTACTCTAGGGGTACGGAAATCAGCATTTTCCTCAAAAATGTCTTCGATGATGTCGTGGTGAAAATCTTTCATGAGAGAACCTTGGGGAAATACTAGGATGTTTTTATTTCCTCGGTCTAAGAGTTGGCAATTAGAAAATTGAATTTTGTCGTAATCTATGAGTGAGACGGTTTGATATCGCTCGACAAAAGTTCTAAATTCTTCAGAGATTTGTTGGAGATTAATGGGACTTCTTGTCTGGGGTTCTTGTGTGTCATCGTCAGTTTCGTTTGTTGGGAGTACTGTAAATGGTGTTAGATGATTGTTTGCTTGAAGTGATATGTATTCGTTAAAGTTGTTAACTTTAATGCGAGAGAGAGCGTCGGCGTTTTTATTTACTTTGCCGGGTTTGTAAATTATTTGATAGTCGTACTCCTCGAGCTTAAGGCGCCATCTTGCAAGTCTACTTCCAGGATCCTTTATAGAAAACAGCCAAGTTAACGGGCGGTGATTGGTCAGAAGTAAAAAATTACGGCCAAAAATTATTGGACGAAAGTATTTAACCGCCCACACTATTGCGAGGAGTTCTCGTTCTATGGTTGAATACTTGGTTTCAGCATTGCAGAGAGTTCTGGAGGCGTATGCTACGGGTAAATCCTTACCTACGGGGCCTTGAGAGAGTACTGCGCCGATAGCAAATGAACTGGCGTCGGTTGTAAGAATAAATGACTCTTCAAAATTAGGTTATATGAGTATGCGGGTAGAAGTAAGGGCTCTTTTTAATTAGTCAAAAGGTTTGACGCATTCTGAATCGAACTGGAAAGGTATGTCCTTATGAAGTAATCTTGTCAAAGGTTTCGAAATCTTGGGGAAATTGGGGATGAATCGCCTGTAATAACCAGCTAACCCTAAGCAGGACTTGATATCTGTTGGGTTTTTTGGTTGGGGAAAATTTAAGATACAATCTACCTTTGAGGGGTTAGGCTTCACGCCTTCGGGAGTTATAAGGTGGCCAAGATACGCGACCTCTTTGCGAAGAAACTCGCATTTGTCGGGTTGGATTTTTAGATTGGCTTTTCGCAATCGTTTGAAAACTTCAGAAAGTCGGGCTATGTGCTCATCTATAGTCGGAGAATAAACGATAATGTCGTCCATATAGACTAAACATCTCTCGTTTTGAACACCTAAAAGAATATTATCCATTACCCATTGGAAGGTGGATGGAGCATTTTTAAGACCGAATGGCATTCTAACGAATTCAAAATGACCATTATCAACTGTGAATGCTGTTTTTTGGATGTCCTTTGTATCGATTTCGATTTGGTGAAACCGTGAAGCTAAGTCGAGAGTGGTGAAGTATTGGCATTTGCCAAGTTGGTCAAGTAAATTCGAAATGTTCGGTAGGGGGTATTTGTCGTCAACAGTAATTTCATTTAGTTTACGATAATCGACGACGACACGCCATTTTTGGGTACCAGATGCTTCTAGTTTTTTGGGAACTACCCAAACTGGGGATGACCATGGCGAATTAGACGGACGTATAATGCCTTGGTCAAGCATCTTTGATATCTAACTTTTTACCTCTTGTTTGTGTATTTGGGGGTACCGATATGACTTTGTGAAAGATGGTTTGGCGTTATTAGTGTCTATTGAATATTTAATTTCGTTTGTAAAGGTCAGGTGGTCACCTTCTAAATAGAATATATCAGAATATTCGAGGCAGAGTTGAGAAATAAATTCGGCTTCCTCATCGTTCAGATGTTCTAACCGAAGTTGTTCCATTATTGTAGTTTGTCTATCAGGCTGGGTTAAGTTTTGTGAGTAATTTTCGGAAAGAATGTTTACGGAAAAATTGTTTATCAGTTCGAGTTCCAAATTGTCGAAATTAACAGTTTTGGGGATAGCACTTGCACTTAAAATTGCAGTAAGAAATTGGCCTTTTTCATTAATTTTAACAAGGGCACGGGGAAGATAAATCTTTTCTATTTCTGCAGATGATAGGAAAGCCTCAGTGTTAGTAAGGTTACATTTTCATTTACATATCTGTTCTGTTCGGGGTTCTAAAGAGATTGTATTAATTGGGATTGTAAGGTATTAAAATTAGTGAAAAGTTGTTTGCTGTTAAAGTCTATAACGCAGTTATAGTGTTCAAGGAAATCTGAACCCAGTAATCTGTCGAATTCAATGTCGATGTTGCAAATATACACCTTGTGTGGGTCGGCGACATTGAAAGGTACAAGGGTGGATTCGTTTATTAAGATTTTCTGCTCAGTGATTCCTTAGATGAGTACGTTTTCGGGAAATCGTTGTTTAAATCTTTGGCAAGTTTCGGGCTTAAATATTGACAATCCTGCTCCGGTGTCAATAAGGAGTTTGTATGTATTTGAAGAGTCAGGTTGTTCGAATTGACCGAAAGGAGTGGTCTTACAGAAAATTCTGATCGGGAAAGTTTAGGTTTGGATTGAAATCGTCCAAGTTCATCATTTGAATTTGTGTTTGAAGATCGGAGATCTCGTGATCGGGAGGTTTTGCTTCTGCAGGGATAGTCTGAAAATTTTGTTGGGAAGGAAACTGTTCGCTGTCGTAATACTCATCATATTGTTGGTTATAATTTTCATTACATGCGTTTTCGTTTGGATGATATTCGAAACTGTGGGGTTTGTGTGTGTCCGGGTAATAATTGTCTGACACGGTTTGGTATTCAGTTTGTGTTTGAACATTTTGTGTTTCATCGTATGAAAAATTATAGGTTTGATCATATTGATCAAATTGTTGGTTATTCAGGTGGTAAGTTTTCTGTTGTTGTTGTTTGAAAAAACTCGGATTTGGCCTATAATTACTAGAAGTTGGAGTTGGTCTATTTGTTGAGGGTTGTTGTTGGTGAGAGAATTGAGGTCTATTATTAAAATTCGTAGGTTGATTAGAAAAATGAGGGCGATAATTGGAATAATTCTGATTGGAGTTCGGGTTGTGTTGAAATTGTCTCATTCTCACTAAGCATTAGTTGCTTAGGTGTCCCATTCGTTTACCAAATGTACATTGTTTTGGAGGTGGGACATTATTTGGCTTACGAGAGGGTTGTTGGAAATTTCTATTACCTGAAAATTTCTGGGTTTCTAAATGTGACAGTTGTAGTTCTCGTTTAATTCTGGAAATCGCAGTGAGAATATTGCAGGGGTCACTAGCGCGAACGAGTTGACCAATTTTGGGCTCTAAACCCGTGAGGAGACTATTAAGAGCCATTGACTCTATCAAGTCAATCTGTGCTTGTTTTTCTTTAACAGTTAGGTTTTGTTTGTTTATGGCTGCTAGCATTTTCGCCTGATGCGTCTGAAGTCTAGCAGAAAATGTAAGAGGGGATTCATTAGGAGTTTGCCGCATTTTTTGCAAGTCCTGTATAAGAGCCAAACGATCCCTAGAATCTCCAAAATGATTTTCTAGGAGGGTTTGAATTTCAGCTAGTTGACTAGGGTTTCGCGAATTAATCAACTCAGCCGCTCTACCGCGTAACTTATTTTTGATATGGAGAATTAGCAATACTTGCCGATTATCCGTTACCATGCTGTAAGCAGTATTACAGGAGCATATGAAAGTATTCAAAAATATCGGATTACCATCATACTTAGGAATTATGGCAAATATTTCCGATAGCTTATAGGGTTCTACGATTGGTGTAGCTGCTTGTCTAGTGGTGGCCATTTTTATAATTGTATAAATTCGCACACTAAATAAAAATTAAATGTTGAGGTTTTAAATGTAAATGGTAAATATCTAGTTTTTAATTTGAAATAGGAATGTATAAATGGTAAATTAATAATAAACTTGAAATAATGTTTCAAATACTTCGAAATATGTAATGGAAATAAAATAATATGATTATGTAAAATATATAGTTTCAAATTATTTAGGAAGGGTAAGGTTATGAGGAATAAAATATATAAATGAAAGAACTGGTGGTCATTCAAAATAAAATCAAAATAAAATACTTACTTTATGTGATTCTTACGTTATTATTCCTCGCATCGGACTGTTCTCCGCGTCACTTAGCCTGTTTGCGTGTTCCCTTGCTAGTACTTGGTAGTTGTTATCCTTTTCAAGTAGGTTCCATTCTGCAAAGGCTTGGAAACCACCACAACTAGTTAGAAATCTTCGTGTTCTAGCTGTGTCTGGAATATCCTACTGACTGCGCCAATTTTATATTCACTTTGATTCAAATCACTTTTTAAAAAAATTATTTATTTAAAACATACAAAATCAAAATTTAAACAATTAATTACTTGAAATACTTAATACTATAAGTGATAATATTTGAATGACAACACGAGATCGTTTCCAGTTGCTTTTATAACATTGACAAAAGTGCTGATGCAAGTCAGCGATTTTACTGGCTAAACGGACCCGTGTAGGTTTCCGGCAAGTTGTTTGCATAATGCATATAATTCGAGATGATATTTGATATCCCTGAGAAGTCACGTACGCTTTAAATTCCGTTGACTTCTCGACTGTGTGAACTAAGTGCTGATATATTTTGCATATAACAACTCCCCTTACATATCAAAAGTTGAAAACAAATATAGTTTTTCATATTTTTAAAATAAATTAATTAAAAGATATTAACAAAAATATGCAAAATGTTACCCATTCCCTCCCCACACCGTATCTTCCGAAACCATAAGCTGTAAAATTTTCAAAAAGTCTACTGGAAAAATAAGGAGAAACCCCTAATATTGATTTTGGGGGCAAATGACAGAATTAATTGAAAAATAAAGAACTAAACTTGTTTCTAACGGATCATGTAATATATCAAATCACAGGTCTCATGACGAATACAAATATATATATATTTTTTTAATGAATATTTTAAAAGATTAATATATATATATATATATATATATATATATATATATATATATATATATATATATATATGTGTGTGTGTGTTTGATTTTTACTTATTACCTTATTTTAATCATATTTCGTTTTATTCACTTATTACTTATTATGTATATCATTCAAACATCATTTTATATTATTTTATGTTTCTGTTCCTAAAAGTTGATGTTATAACTTTTAGGAACAGAAACATAAAATAATATAAAATGATGTTTGAATGATATACAGAATAAGTAATAAGTGAATAAAACGAAATATGATTAAAATAAGGTAATAAGTAAAAATCAAACACACACATATATATATATATATATATATATATATATATATATATATATATATATATTTTAATCTTTTAAAATATTCATTAAAAATATATATATATATATATATATATATATATATATATATATATTTGTATTCGTCATAATGAGACCTGTGATTTGATATATTACATGATCCGTTAAAAACAAGTTTAGTTCTTTATTTTTCAATTAATTCTGTCATTTGCCCCCAAAATCAATATTAGGGGTTTCTCCTTATTTTTCCAGTAGACTTTTTCAAAATTTTACAGCTTATGGTTTGGGAAGATACGGTGTGGGGAGGGAATGGGTAACATTTTGCATATTTTTGTTAATATCTTTTAATTAATTTATTTTAAAAATATGAAAAACTATATTTGTTTTCGTCATAACGAGCCCTTTCATCTGATATATAACATGATGCCTTAGAAACAATTTTAATTTTATACTTTCCATTTAATTCTGTAATTTGCCCCCTAAAATTAAGAGTAGAGGTTTCTCCTTATTTTCCAGTAAACTTCAGGTCAGACCCTATACTTTTTTTTCAAAACTTTACGTTTTATAGTTTCGGAGATAAATGGGGGGGGGGGAATCGGTAAGTTTTGGTATATTTTCTTTATTATCTTTTTAACTAACTTTTTTTAAATATGAAAATATAACTGTGTTCCTCAGAATGGGACCTTTTATTTGATGTATTACATAATGCGTTTGAAAAAAATTTTATTTTTAAATTTGTATTTAATTCTATAATTTACCCTCCAAAATTAATATAATATTAATTATTATTTAATTTTGGAGTAATTATTTTTCCTGTAAAGTTCAGGCAACGTTCTATATTTGCTATATTTTTCCTGCATATATAAAACTGAAACACTATTGTTTTACTGTTATTTCAACACCAAAAACACGCTAAATAATAGGAATATTGAAATTAACCTCAAATCAAAACATAACAAAACGAACTGTCGGTAAAGTGCACTGTTGCCTGTTTCCCACATTAATCGTAACGATTCCGTAATGTGTTAGTGTAGAATGCCCAGATTTAAGTATTATTTAATTATTTGTTACAATTGAAAGAAGTTTGGCACCGGTAAGCGTCTCGTTAGCATTTGTTTACTATTTTCCGGCAATGATCTTTCAACCCATTTTTAATGTAAACAGAGGTCCATTTATATTAGAAGTCATTGGTTATACTGGATTTAAATTTGGTACGTTCATAACTTTGCGATAAAATTTTTTGGGTAAAAGAAAAAAATGTTTGCATATCTTATACTTTATTTTTGGAACTAAAGTGGATCACTTGAAATTATCAAATGGGTCACTCGTTGACCCACGGGTTGCCGACCCCTGCATTATAACATAAATGAATATTTTGTGGTGGTCCATATGCATGCATTGACCAACACTTTGGATTAATTAGTTTATTACGTAGATTTGCATGGTTGTCTCTTTGTGTATATGAGGATATATTACTTACTTGTATCTTATTTTAAGTGATTGTTGTCAATTTGTTTAAATAACACACTGTTAGTTATTAGCCTTAAGTTTGAAGGTCTTACATACTGTTGTATGTTTGTTTGAAGTATCATATTGTAACGATATTTAATAAAGCCGACCCTGTTTCATTTCAGTACGACAACAATCGCTTTAAGATAAAAAAACGGTTCTCGAAAAGACTCGGCAGCAGAAGGAGTGATGATTGATTTTGCGAGAATTGTCTATGCTGGTCTTATAAAGGAAGCAGCCACGATGGAGAGTTCAGTTATACCGCGACGACTAGCGTATATGGGAATGTTATTGTGATGTTTGAATTAGCTGTTTTAATGTAAATAAAGTTCTAGAAAAGTGAAAGTAAATATTAGTTTTATAATTTTAAATTGAACCCACGGACTTTACAACAAATTTGGTGACCAGAAGTGAAGGATTAAGTGCAGTTAAAATCGTAATTTGATTTATGGAAACTCGTAGGATGGAAAAGATGGACGAAACTACCAAAAAATAGTCAAGCAGGTTACAGAGCGACTAGACGAAAAAATTGCACAGATTCTAGAAAAAACGTGACAAGAAGGAGAAACAACATCAAGAAGAAATTCAACAAAGGTTAGTAAAGTCTTTTGATGAAAAACGTAAAATAGAATTAGAAAATCTTGTCACCACGATGGAAGAAAAACACCAAAATTTAATGGAAGGATTATTCTCGAAATTTGTAGAAAAACAAGATCAACTTGAATTAAAACGACAAAATGAGTTTAAATTATTAGAAGAAAAACGACAAAATGATTCTAAAGTATTTGAAGAGAAACAAGATCAAATTGAATTAAAACGACACGAAACTGAAGAGAAAAGACAACTGCAATTTGAACAATTAATGCAAATAGTAGCACAAGTTAATGAAACAGTTAATGACAGAATGGAAATAGTTGAGTCAGACATAAAAGAAATAAATGATGACATTAAGACCATAAAAAATACGTTGGACACTCTTGATACCAAAGTAGATGACCTCGATTCCATCCAAAGCCAGGTAAAGTTTGAAATCAGTTCTATTCAAAACACAGTTCAAGATAAAATCAGTGCCATCCAGAATAAGGTAGAAACAGAAATCAAAAAAATGCAACAGGACTTACAGCGAGGAAAATACCAGCACACCGTGAGTACCAAAGGTTCCGTTAGCAAACCACCCACATTTGATGGCAGCTCATCTTGGCCCATGTATAAACGGCAATTTGAAGCCGTGGCTACAGCCAATGGATGGGATAACCAAGAAAAATCCACGTCTCTGGTAATTTCGTTAAGAGGTCCGGCCCAAAACTCCTCCAAAGCATTCCAGTCGATGAACAAGGCAATTTCGACAAGATCATCGCCATCCTAGACAAACTCTACGACAATCAATCCTTGAGCCAGGTATACCAAGTCCAACTGAGTGGAAAAACGCAAAAATCCGGTAAAAGCCTCCAAGAATTCGAAGCAGAGATTAGACGGTTAGTTCACTTGTCCTACCCAGACCTGCCTGAGGAAACGAAAGACCAGTTGGCCACACAGAGCTTCATAAACGGCATCAGAGATGTGGAAGTATAAAGAAATCTAAGACTAAGTGGCGTCAAGAAAAGTAATGAAGCTCTACTTCGGACTTTGGAAGTAGAGGCCGTCATAAACATGTCCAAGCCGAGGGTCCGAGCAGTTTCCTTTAACCAGGAAGAGTCAGAGTCACCATTTCAAGCGCTGCTGGCTGGTCTGAACAAAATATTAGAACAGTCATAAAGAACTGGCACCAGAGGGGCATGTTACCGCTGCGGACGGACAGGACATTTCTAACGTGATGTAGAGTGAGTCTACCTGAACGATCACCGACCAGGGGTAACCAACAGAACAGCCACATGTCCAGGTACCGTCAGCCAGTCAGCATAAGGGGACGAATGCTGACTGACCCTCCACCAGCCCCCAAAACGTTATCCATCCGGGGATTTTGCTGAGATAGCGGCAGCCTAATCATCAGAGGCACCATCAATGGGCGAGCAGTTACTATCACCATCGACACCGGCGCCGCTGTGTCCATTGCCAAGTCCAGGGTTTTCAGAGCATCAGAAATTCGGCCAGTTACCAATAACATCCAGCTCAATACAGTCACCGGCGAGTCCATATCAATACAGGGTGAGGCAGATGTCGTGCTACAGATAGAGGACAACATGATCCGGCATAGGGTCCTGGTAGCGAATATTGAGGACGATTTTATACTGGGTATGGACCTAATTAGCCAGCATGGATTTATGTTCGACCCGAGATATGATGTTCTTCGGTTCCTAAATGAGGAATTTGTATTGACACGGCCCGTCAACAGTTCAGTCACCCCCATAAAAATTGTGGCGAAGTCTTCAGTTAGAATTCCCGGTCGAACGGAACAAATTATTCATGGGCAGCTAGACAGCAATCCTGGGAGCTGCCTTGGAATGGTGGAGCCCGTACACTCAGCTCATGACTACTTAGTTGGACGGGCTATAGTTAAAACCGGACGAGATATACCAGAGTCCTGAATTTGTCCAACAACGACATCAGAATTGCCAATGGTCAAGAGATAGCTTGTTTCGAGCCAGTAGAGACCATCATCAATTGCGAGGAAGAGTACCAGACGTCGGTGAAGGAGACAGGGTCCAGTAAAGAATTCCTCAACTGTTTGCTGACCATTTGACTCACCTGACACCAGAGAACCAGAAGAATGCCAAGCAATTTATCACAAAGCACTGGCAAATTTTTAACAGTCAAAATGGAACCACCGGCCGCACCAACATCATCCAGCATCCAATAGATACCGGAAAGGCTCAACCCATCAGAATACCACCTAGACGACTACCATTGGGGCAACAACAGGCAGTCGAGGAAAACATCGAGTCCATGTTACAAAATGGAGTTATTGAGCCATCCATCAGCCCCCGTAGTGCTAGTTAAAAAGAAAGGTGGAACCACCCGATTTTGTGTGGATTACAGAAAGCTGAATGACGTCACGAAAAAAGACAGCTATCCACTACCCCGAATCGATGACACTCTGCCCACACTAGCAGGCTCCCGTTGGTTCTCCACACTAGACCTAAAAAGTTGATATTGGCAGGTTCGTCTACACGCAAAGGACAGAGAGAAGACAGCGTTCTCCACCAGTAAAGGGCTGTTTCAGTTCACGGTCATGCCCTTTGGGTAATATAATGCACCTGCTACATTTGAGAGGCTAATGGAGTATGTACTGAGCGGGTTAACATGGAGGACGTGCTTAGCATACCTCGACGACTTTCTAGTCATTGGTCAGACATTCGACGACCATCTGAAAAACCTTGGCGAAGTATTCTCCAGAATTAATAATGCCAACCTGAGACTCAACCCGAAGAAGTGCTCCTTGTTCCAAAAAGAAGTAGAGTTTTTGGGCCACGTCGTGTCCGAGTCAGGAATCCGCACCACCGAAGACAAGACAAGATAGCAGCCATCCGTGATTGGCCAGTTCCAAGAGACAAACACGAACTCCGAAGCTTCTTGGGCCTCTGTTCATACTACCGGCGTTTTGTTGAGGGATTTGCCACCATCGCCGCCCCTCTACATCGGCAGACCACTGATAAAGAGACCTTCCATTGGAATCAGGATTGCGAAACATCATTCAGGCGACTGAAGGCAGCACTATGCTCCAGCCCAATCCTAGCCTTTCCTACACAGTCCGGCAAGTTCATCTTAGACACCGACGCCAGCAACACAGGTTTGGGGGCCGTCCTATCCCAGGTGCAAGATGGAGAAGAGAGGGTGATCGAGTATTACAGCCGTGGATTCTCGAAACCGGAAAGAAATTATTGCGTCACCAGAAAAGAACTTCTTGCAATCATAAGGGCTGTAGACCACAAATACCTCTATGGTCGTCATTTCTTAATCCGAGCAGATCATGCAGCACTCAAATGGCTGCTGGACATGAAGACACCGGAAGGACAACTGGCCAAATGGATGGAGAAATTACAGCAATAAGACTTCAAGGTGGAACACCGTGCCGGCCGTGCACAATAATGCCGATGCCCTATCCAGAAGACCCTGTCACTCAAAATGAGAGGGGCACCCAGGTCACGATGAGACGAGGTAGCTAGATACTCCGGCGTGCTGAAGTCGTTATGGGCTCAATGGGACTCTCTAAGAGTAGACAATGGAATGCTCAAGCGAGTTTGGGAAAGCGCTGATGGACGGGAAACCAAGTCCCAACTGGTAGTTCCGAAGAAAAAGGTATCAGCCATCCTGACCGAAGTACATGATGGAATTACCGGAGGCCACCTGGGTATGAATAAAACCCTAGAAAGAGTTCCAGCGGTACTACTGGGTGAATTACTTCGAAGACGTCAGAGCTTGGTGCCGCAAATGTGCCACCTGTGCGGCCAGTAAGGGCCCGAAAACCCGGACCAAGGGCAGAATGCAGCAGTACAATGTGGGCGTCCCATTTGAGAGAATTGCCATCGATGTCGCCGGTCCGTTTCCCGAGTCTGAGAGAGGGGAACAAATACATTCTGGTCGCAATGGATTACTTCAGCAAATGGCCTGAGGTATATGCGATACCCAACCAAGAGGCAACCAAGGTAGCGACGGTGCTAGTAGAACAACTATTCAGCAGGTTTGGCGTCCCGATGGAATTACATTCAGATCAGGGGCGTAACTTCGAATCGAATGTATTCCAGAAGGTCTGCACGATGTTGGGGATCAGGAAAACGAGAACAACACCATTACACCCACAGTCAGACGGAATGGTGGAAAGATTCAACAGGACCTTGGAACAACACCTATCCAAGGTCGTCAGCAATAAACAGCGCGATTGGGATGAGCATATTCCCCTATTCCTGTTGGCATATCGCTCTGCCGTACATAATAGTTCGGAAAGGAGCTGCGATTACCCTGCGATTTGGCATTTGGCTCCCTCGAAGAACCTTCCCAAAACATCGACGATTATGCCGACCAGCTCCGACATAACATGCTGGCAATACACGAATTCGCCCGAATGCAGATGTTGGCCACCAGTGACCGGATGAAGACGCGATACGATCTAAAGGCCAATTCAGTCGGGTTCCAGGAGAGGGACAAAGTCTGGCTGTACAACCCCCAACGGAGCAAGGGTAAATCCCCAAAGCTTACACCCGCCTGTTATGGTCCATACGAGGTAGTCGAGAAGCTTAATGACGTCGTCTACGGGATCCGTCGAAACCACAAGGCTAAATTGAAGGTGGTTCATTTAGATCGACTCGCTCCCTACCATGGAGAGGATGTTTCTGATCGGGACGATCAGAATTAAAGGGGGGGGGCAGTGTTACGATATTTACCAAAGCCGACTTTGTTTCATTTCAGTACGACAACAATCGCTTTAAGATAAAAAAACGGTTCTCGAAAAGACTCGGCAGCGGAAGGAGTGATTATTGATTTTGCGAGAATTTTCTATGCTGGTCTTATAAAAGAAGCAGCCATGATGGAGAGTTGAGTTATACCGCGACGACTAGCGTATATGGGAATGTTATTGTGATATTTGAATCAGCTGTTTAAATGTAAATAAAGTTCTAGAAAAGTGAAAGTAAATATTAGTTTTATAATTTTAAATTGAACCCACGGACTTTACAACAATATCATGTACAGGCATAGTAGCTAGAAATCTTTATCACTTGAACTTCCCTCGACTAATTGAAAGCTCGACTAATTATTCATGTAGACATTTAAGGCATTTAATATTTTAACGCTAAATTATTGTCACCACCAAGGTGTTTCAATTACCCAAATGTTAACTCTTATGGGATAATGTAAACTGAGACCCGTTGCGTATGAAACTCAAGGTCAAAAATGAAGGTTGTCCACCTAAATTTAGTGATTCACCATAGAGGCGACAAGGCTGAAAAAATGAATACGGTGGTACCAGGTGTTTCATTAAGGGTGGACAGGTATTGTATTTTGCAAGGTCAAAGTCTTATGGGGTAAGATATAAGAAGCAATTTTCTGAAACTACCTACAGAAACCCCAAATATTGAATTGTGAAATTTATCTAAATTTTCTACAAAAACATCTACCAAATATGCTAGAAGATATGCTATTAAACATTTTACGTACAATGTGGTACCAAAATGACGAATATCAGAAACAACAATATGCAAGTCGTTGGATTGGGCGCCTTGGCCCAATTATTTGGCCACGACGCTTTCGCAATTTAAACCTATTGGACTTTTTTACTGTGGTTACCTGAAAGATGAGATTTGCTCGGAACCCATATCAACAATTGGTGAAAAGTGAAAGAATTTTGGATGCTACCGAACACATCCGTTCGTGACGATTGGTGAAAAGGTCGTTTTTGAGATGATGTCGTACTTGTATTAGTGCTGGTAGCAAACAGTTTAAACATTTGCTCTAGTGTTAGTAATACGTTTTCATAGCACTTTCTTTGAACTTTCACATTCGTTTTAATTCAAATCAATTAAATCAAAATTTTTATTTCGCTGTTCTGGAAGAAGTTTTATACCAGGTTGCAAACTTGTGGTACCAACTTTTGTATTAACTTGCCATTGTAGTTTAAGTATATATTTTTTATGCAGTGAGGTGTCAAACTTATCTGAAAACTATTTTTCCAAATTTTTAACATTTCAAGAGTCATATTTTCAAAATTTTAATTATAGAACTGAAAAATATACGGTATTCTTTTTGCATGTTTTTCAGTAAAGTGCGTATATCTTATAAAAAAAATGATTCTCATTTTTTAGTTGTTTTTTCACTTGGTCAGTCATAAACTGGCCCACTCCTGAGCTGCGGCTTGACATTGAATTTTATGATACGTTCTATATCGAAATTTCAAGAGAACAAAATTTTTATCTAAAATATTAGTGAGCCATCACAAGTTCTGTCTAAGTTAATTGTTTTAGATGCAGATAATTTTAACCAGTTAAGACGCTCGAGGGAATTTATTAAATATTTTTCTATTCTAGTTACATATGATAAAAATATCATGCATTTTATCTAGGACTTCTACTTGTCACTAGACTTTCTGGACACTCTGAATATTTATAATAGATTAAAAAAATCAAATAAATGCAATACGAGGGCTGCCTTTTATATTTCGGGATTGGACAACCCTAGTGTTGCAATCTGACAACTGACAGCTCTATCGTAAAGTTTGGCATTTTTGAGGTTACACGTACTCAGAACGTTTTGACATACGAGCGCTATGTGTTGTTTACAGTAACTTAAAGGATTCATCTAGGCCAAAAAATGGAATTAAATCGTGAACATTTTCGTGCGATTATTTTTTACAACTTTCGACGTGGATTAATCAGCAAGAGTGCATGGATGAACTTAATTTAATATTTGGCGATGAAACTCCATCAAGGACCACTCTTTATCTATGGTATGGTGAATTCAATCGAGGTCGTAGTTGACTCCAAGACGAATTTCGTGAAGGTCGTCCAAAAACAGTTGTTGTTCCGGAAACCATTGATTCTGTGCGCGAACTGATATTGCAAGATCGTCATGTGACCTATCGTGAGATTGAGTCAATCTTACAAATTAGTGGGACCAGCATACATTCAATATCGCATAAAAGGCTCGTGTCGATTGGTGGAAAGAAAAGCTCAAAAAATACGATCGCGGTGCTTCAAAACACGTCTATGACAAAGTGATGAATCGTGGATTTACGCGTATGAGCCCGAAAGTAAACAGCAGTCGAAGGTATGGGTGTTTTAAGATGAGCCGAATCCAACAAAAGTTGTTCGCGCACGAAGCACTTCCAAGCAAATGATCGCCTGTTTTTTCGGAAAAACTGAGTGGTACACAACCATTTGTTTGCCAGCTGTCTTCCAAGAAATGAGGAAAACCAACCGCCGAAGATGGAGCACTCTTCACCACGACAATGCGACAATGCGAGCTCTCACACATCGGCTCAAACAACTGCATATTTGACCACTCAAAACATCGATTTGAAGAGTCATCCACCGTATAGTCCTGAATTGTCACCAAATGAGTTCTTTTTATTCCCGTACGTAAAAAACAAACTGAGAGGTCAACGTTTTTCGACACCTGAAGAAGCGTTTGCTGCGTTCAGAATGCATGTTTTGGAGATACCTCAATCAGAGTGGAAAAAGTGCTTCGACAATTGGTTCAAATGCATGCAAAAGTGTATAGATCTTCATGGGGAATATTTTGAAAAACAATAAAGCGATTTTCGATGATTAATATTTGTTTTTGTTCTCTACTCCTTCGTATTTAATAAACTTAGCGTTAATTTTAATTAATCCAATTGCTTTTATTTTAGCGCCGCCAGCTAATAAAGTTTGGAGAATTCGCCAGCAACATAGGCAACGCCATGGGAACTCACGCTACCAAAATCACTCGAGCTATTGACAAAATTTGTGAAGTTATCAAAACCGTAATACCAGTCATAGCAGCTGTATGTCATGTTGGTGAATTCAAATTTTGTTCAGCAGCCACGGAGGGCCCAGGACAACTATCTGAAGCTATGAATCCTAGTTCACTAGATCTCAATATACCAGATTAAGGCAACTTTTACGGTGTTTTGTATAAATAAAAAATATTATACAATAAATAATTAATTAATAATAAATAAAACCGAAATTGTATAGTTTCTCTACATTATGACCTAACCATGAACATCATGAACAAGGATAGAAATTACGAGGAGCACTTTTGAGACTGAGGCAATTTTTGTGCAATAGATGGCTGAATATATTCTGAAGATCAGGGTCAATTGAAGTTACTTCTTTCCGGCTGTATTATATTACAATAGATTCTCTGGGTTTAAATGAAATTTACATAAATACATAAATATCCACTTTCAACGTCTTTATTTCTAAGAAATAAATCACTGTTTATAATAACTATAAGTAGTACTATTGAAAACAGCTGATCGCTTCACTCCGTCGATTCAATTAAAACAATATAAAGTAAACTACTTCACTTGTCCTTTAAATAGCGAGTGTAGAACATACCCGAATGACATGATTATTTCTCTGTTATCGGGGCGTTTTCAGGAACCTTCTCGAGGGCGTCTTTTTTCTACCCCCATCGGAATTTTGGTATAGCCATTCTGTTATTTTTTTTTATTATTTCAGCTGGTTTTATTTTTACGTTTTGTTCTTATCACAAGGATTAATTTAGAAGGTTTCTTAATTTTTCTCCTTAGAGGCGTAAAACGAATTTTATAACTATATGGTAGAAACTACAACCACTACCTGATCGAAAGTGAGTAAATTAAATGTATTTTAAACCTAGTCGAATACAGGAATTTTGAGAATCTCATAATTAGATAGAGTTCGAAACCACAAAGTGCTCCATTGCCTTGTAAAAGATAAATAATTTAAAGTGAGAAAACTAGGCTTATGTGTGTAGCCGGATTGGGGTAAGATTGGAGTAGGTACTTATAGGAAAGATTTGGAGACGTTATTCGGGAAAAAGCAATCAAGTTCTTATTAAATTTCGAAATTTCAGTTATCATGTTGGGGATCTTTCATACAAAATATTTCCTTTGCCTAGTTTGTAATCTAAAAGTAGATGGATATGAACTACTATAGATTATTTTCAACATCATTGGCATATCCTGGCCACTGCTGGACAACAGCTGGTCTCATATATTCCTATCTTTTCCGATCTTATTTTAACTGCTTTTAACTCCTACTTCACCACATTTTTTGTCTATAGCTTATCTGTCACTCTGGGAACTTGATCAATTCTATTCCATTTTACATGAAATGTAGTTGCCATTGTGTCCCGTATGCCTGTGTTGTGTCAAAGATGTTTCTTTAAGTAGTGATTCCTAACATTGATCTTTCTATGCTATGTTGCATCTATTTGCTTAATATTAATTCTGGTCATTGTCAGCGTGTATACGTTATATGTTAGTATGAGATGGACGCGTTTGTTTTCATTTGTTTAATTGTCTCGTCTAATGTAGAACCAATGCCCTAGATATTTGTACAAAGGACCCCGCACATTCCTCATGGAAAGTGGCCCCCTGTGGATTTGGCTGAAATTTTGATATTTTGTAGATCTCAACAAAATGAACAAATGTCTTCATGGCCGCAAAGTCCGATGACTGACGGTTTCCAAGTTATGGTTTATTTTATAATTATGGTCAGAGTATACCACGAAGAGCTGAGTCGATATGTATATGAGGAACTACTGGGAGTATTAATGTCAACATTAGTATACAGAGGGTTTTCAACGAGCCGTTTTTAGTTACAATATTTTCAATTGTCTACAAAAAAATTGTCTGAAAGGGTCCGTTTAAAAGTTATTTCAACCTTTTGAAAATTTTGACAGATCCAGCTCTTCACAAAATATTATTTTTGTTGAAGCACATAGGGCCAGATCAAAAATTACCAGAATTTGCCTGAATAAAATTTAAAGCTTCCTAAATATTTAATTGTAGCTTTGAAAACTGTTCAAAAAAAAACGGAGAGCTCAGAAATTGGTACTGAATCCGAAAATCGTATAACTCATGTTTTTCAAATGGCAACTCCATTTTTCCTCAAAACCATTGGCCAAAAAGTGGGAGTTTATGCTTACAAGACTACATGAAACAATTTTTATATAACCTTGGAAAATTTAAAACGCCCGTGTAGCTATTAGAGATATATGAATTATTAGGATGTTTTTTTGAAGGAACCGTCAAGAAACGTATATACATTACTTTATTTTCTCAACCATTTATGTAGAATTTGATATGGTTATAAAAAAAGGATATGAAACCTTTCCATTGCGATCTCCGCATAGACCAAAACATACTCATAACACCATGAGGCAGATCATTTCGTGGCAATTTACTTTTGTTGTTAGCGGTGCAGTATTGACAATATTTATTATTCGATCCCAAATAAAAAAGGTAAGAAGTGATACTGGGAGAACGAGAGGGCCGTCGATGAGGTCCATTATTCTCTATCCAACGATCTTCAAAATGATTGTCTAAAAAGTTATTCACAGGTGCAATATTATGAGATCGTGTTGAGACCACAGCTGATTCTAAGTAAACTCTAATGGATGTAAACCATTTTCTAAAATTTCGAGATATCTCTCACCTAAAAATAATGTGTGGATTACTATCACTCCAGTAATGTGGTTGACTATTCCAAAAATGTTGCCTCATCCGTCCAAATCATTCTGAATTTTGATTAATATGAATTCGAAAGATCATTCCGTCTTTGAGCGTCACCTGCTCTTAAATTCTGAACTAATGAGAATGCAAACGGATGGTTTTTATGTTTTTTTAGGATCCTCTGAAACTAATCACAGATGTTCCCACATCTCTTTCTGCATCTACTGAGGATTTTTCTGGATATGCTCTTAAGCATGTGAAGACTGTAACTTAATTCTCTTTATTATCGACGACAGGTTTCCCTTTTTCTTGCTTTTTCACAAACTGTCCATCTGTTTTGCAATTGTGAATGATCCCCGTCAGGGTGGTGTCATTAGTGGGAGTTGGTCTATCCGAGTATCGCGAACGGAACTTCGTTACTAAATCCTAAACGGGACATCATAGATGCTTTCCATATACTTGTGATTTAGCACTAAATTATTAGTAAATATTGTTTGTTGACACTTCAACATTTGTTTCTTGCAGATTCGTTTAAAAAACCTAGTGATAATTCAGATATCTCTCATAATCACAAAAATCCCTTAATTTAGGTATGGGGATTTAAACATAAAATCTATTTGAAAAAAATGAGTTCACACTATTTTCGATATAGTCGAATTCGGGGCTAATTTCTGAACACTTCGTATATTCTTTTGTAAAGTTTCCAAAGATTTAGGAAGCTTCAGGTTTTATTCAGGCAAATTCTGGTAATTTTTGACCTGGCCTCTTTGTTTCCAAAAAATATATTTTTTTTAGAAAGCTGCATCTGTCAAAATTTTCAAAAAGTTTAAATAACTTTCAATTTGAGCCCTTCAGACATATGATATTTTTAATAAAGTTATATTGAAATTCATCGTAGATTCTAAAAAAGCTTAAAAAAAAACAGGGTGTTTCAGTTATAAAAACAAAGTTTGGGTCCACTTCCGGTAGAACCGGAAGTCGTAGATAACTGAAATTATTTTAACTGAAACCATCTCCTCGAAAACCCCCTGTATACTAATTTTCAGATAAATAGTCCTAGTAGTTTCTGATATACATACTGACTCAGCTCATCGTGGTACATACCCTGACATTAAATATAAAATTAACCATAACTTGATAACTATCGGTCAATCGACTCTGCGGACCTGAAGACATTTGTTCATTTCGTTGAAATCTACCAAATAGAAAAATCCAAATCCACCGGGGGCCACTTTTCGTAAGGAATGTGCGGGTTCCTTTACTTATATTTTTTTGTTTTGAAGGATCCTCTTATTAACATTAACAATTTATATTCTGATTTAGCAAATTTTCTAAATATTTATTTATAGTACAAAGGAAACATAATAATTTTAGTTTAAGAAGTTTACGTTATAACAATAAGAATTATATTTTCCATATTGGAAATATACGTCAAATACAAATTATATATTGTTTTCATAAACTACGGCTTTAAATTTTTTCAGGTTTCGTTTTTATTCTCCAAAAGTTCTTACACGCTGTTTACTAGAATGATACTGTTTATTGATACAGCTATATGTATTGTTGTAGCTCTTTACATCAGATGTTTAGGCTTTTCCTTTTAATTTTCCCCAGACATAAAGCTCTCCGTATAATCATACATCTCCCTTTTTTAGGGTTGATGCAATTAGTCATTTCTTGCCGTAATCTGTTTTGTCTGTGGTAAGTTATTAAATTCTCTAAAGGGTTGTTTACACTACTGGAGTTCAACAACTTGGAACAACCATCTATTTCAATACATAAATATTTTATAAAAATTGTAGTTTATGTATACTTAATGAATTAAATTTATAAATTGTATATTTTCCTCATTTTCGAAAACCGTCCAGAATGCTCTATAACATATTCTTACTTAGGATTCACTCTAGAATTTTTACCAATAGACCATGCAAAGCGAAGATGGTTCACCAGTTGAATCTTTGGGCAGAATTGAATACCGATTTGAGAACAAAATCATTCGTTAATTGGCAAAATTGCTGGATGCTTAGAAAATCCATGACAGATTCATCAAAAAGCAATGTATCCAAAACGTGTCACTGTTTGGTGGGTAAAGTGGTCTAGACGATTTTTTTTGAAGATGAGAAAGGTAACGTAGTAACGGTGAATGGCGAATATTAGCGTGATGCGATGCAGTTTTTTGTGCCTTTGTTGGAATATATAGCTCTTGACGACATCTGGGTTTAACAAGACGGTGCCAAATGTCACCGCTCCTGAAACAGTAACTGCTTTGCAGGAATTTGCTCCTGAGCACTGTCATTTCCCGGTTTAGTGACTAGAATTGCCCGCCACTGTATTCTGATTTAACACCTTTGGATTTCTGGCCGATGTTACAGGTTTATACAAACAAACTCGCGCGCATCAAAGCATTGAAGGTTGAATTTATAGGCTGTATTAATGAAATACCGCCACATGTCTACAATAAAATTATTACAAATTTTCTTAAAAGATCAGGCATATGCCTGCAAAGCATTTAGCAGATATCTTGCTACTTCCTAACTGTATACATTAGAAATTAATAAATATTTCAATCCTTTGCTAGAGAAAACCATGTTTTGTTGAATCTTAAAATGTCGCGCTTTATAATAGCAAATAAAGTGTGTTTTATTGGGTATTATAGAAAACTGTTATGAAACAAAGGTAATTAAAATTGAAAACTGCATCTAATTTTGCCTTTATAACCTTAAAATTGTAAAATTAAAAAAAAATTAAAAATTGTTTACTAATACAGAAGTAATTTCGGCAAAAATTATTAAAATTATTTTTAAGGCATTGCAAAGTTGAAAATGAAGAAATATACCTACTTAATTATTCAAAAGTTATTTATTCAATGTTTGATTTGGGCTACTTTAAATGTTGTGCAGTTTATCTTCTTAATATATGCCATTGTTTTACATAATGTATATGAATAAACATGTAATAATAATAGTGTGGAGTCTTATCGCTTGATGATATCCTCAGTAATGTCAACCATCAACCTCATGAATCAGACTGGAAAAACCAAACCCAAATCAATTTCAAAACACATTCCTTCTTTTTAAACCGAGATAATAGATAGTAGCCGCCTACTTTGACATGTGCGAATGGGTTGGATTCGTCAACAGATAATTGTAAATTATTTAATAATTTCAGATGTGTAATAATGTAATGTAATAAACTAGGATTGTGTTTGAACAGTTCACAGTTTAAAGAAAATCACTGAAAAATCTAATATTTCTATCAAAACTACCTTCGAAGTGACGTAACTGACATTTTAATTCCAACGTAACAGTGCGGACACAGAAAATTTTAATAGAGGCCAAAAACGGTAATACTGGGTAATTTGTCCAAGCAGCACCGATTTTCCTAAAAATTTGGATTTAATTTCTACTTACCCACTACTTCAAAGTTGATTCTGTGCCGGGGAGGGGGAGGGGGATGCTACCCCTTCTAGGGGGTGAAAACCATTATATGAAAAAAAGTCCGGGAATGAATAAAATAACTAATTGTAAGCAACTTTTGTGCCATAAAGTTATTTTTGAAAGTTAATTTTTTTCGAGTAATCGCAAGTGAAATTATCGATATTTGTCTTTATGATATACAAAAAAAATCGAATGTTGAAATGTGCACCATTCACCCCTATAATAGATTTAAAAAAAATGCCATTTGACCCACACTGCGGCGCTCCGAGAGTGGTCATAGTGGTCGATCATTTCAAATTGATAAATAATCTAAAAAAAAGAGCGGCACTTATTTGAGATTGGACGCAAGCTTCTTACGAATTATATTTCCCATCTCTTGATATCTCCTGTCTATGTTTCTATTTCCTTGTGCTATCATTAGTAATGGTTATAAATTTCAGGAGAATTAAAATAGTTGTCACTATTTTGTTATGACTCAAGTATTAATCCTAATGTGTAATTTAGTTCTTAATTAAAATTTCTATAAGTGACAAATAAAATTTGTTGAATTAATAACTGGCAAGTTGAAGCTCATATCGGATGAATTGTAAATGAGGCAAAATATTTAACAAACGGTATATGAAATTAATAACGTTCTTTCCAACTTCTGACATACCTATGTCAAGTCCGTAATGTAATATATCGCAGAGAGATTTGGAGTTTTTATTAGGAAAGCCAAGTTTGTGCAGGTTTTCTATATTAATTGGATGTTATATTAGTTTATTTCCTATGGGTATATTATTGATATTCTATAAAAGAATGTATTTTACCTGGTCTCTGTTTCTTACACAGTGAATTGAATTGTATCAACAAAGAAATACATGTTTTCATGCTGTTTTTCGTAAATAACTTTAAAAACATAGATACAGACGAATTGAGAACCTCCTTCTTTTTGAAGTCGGTTAAAAATAAGCACTTTAAGAAAAAACAATTTAGATAAAAAAACCAAAAAAAAACGTTGGGTTTGTTGTTTTTGTAGAACCAATACAAATGGAGTTGCTCATAAAAAAACTGAATTAAAAAAAAAGGAAACTACACTTTTTTACTTACAAAATTTTGATCGCAAAAAGTTTTGAAGTTTTTTGCATTTCTGAAAACAAAAATTGAAAGTTTTATCGTGAAATAACTGAAAAACCATGCATTTTCGGGAAAAGTTTATAAATACTTTTTTAAAGTGCTTAAAAAATCTTTAAATTGGGAGTTGAACTAACCTGAAAAGCGGGAAACTCAAATTTGACATATGGTATATTCCAATTTCAATATTTTGATTAAACCAATTATTGGATTATGAAATTATTTCAATCGATTGATTCGATTGAAATATTTTCAAATTTATTCATAAATTAAATTCAGAACATAACATGTATAATAATTTATGCAAATTTCCATCATACCACTAAAAATTAACAATACTATATTCTGAGAAAACAGAGTATGAACCCCGAGAAACAATACAAATAAATATCATAAAAACATATTTCTAAATATTATGTACATGCCAATGTATTTTAATAAACAATGAATTGTAGATAGTAAAAACATTTCCTTCAAATATCAGTAATCAAATATAAATCAAAGCACTAAATTTAAAGCTAGTCTGTGTTTTATATTTATAATTTTTGAATGCATTGAAACTTATTAAATAATACGTTAAAAAATTGCTTATTGCATCAAAAATTTATGCATACAATTTGTCTAAATTATTCTTTTTAGGTACTTACTCTGATTTTGTAAATATATGGTTTGCTTATCCCATTTTGAAATGCTTTAGTAATGTTGATTATCGTGGATAGCAAAACTTTTAAACAAATCTATATGTTAGGAAATCCAAAGGCTAATCACTACATGATCATAACAGTCATTTTAAATTATGCTTTATCCATGATGCAAATCTGCCCACCAATTGAACTGAGAATTACCCCAATTTTTTTTTAACTGGATTCTTTTCAATGCAGTTATAGCTTTAATATGCCTATAATTTTTTTTTTAAATTACGTATCTGTGATCATCGACTTCTGGTAATTCTATAGATTATAGTCTAAATGTGTTGTCTTGCTTTTGTTTTTGTTCTTTAGATACAAATCTTGAAGAATGTACTTTATTTTACACGTGTTTTTTACATTAATATGATAATGTACAATATGCCTTTTTTTTTTTTGATTGATTAATAATTACTGACATATTTCATCAAACTTTAGTTACCATTTAAAAAATTGTGAGAACAAGTGATTATTGAGCATGTAATCTATATTTTAATGCACTAATGAAAACTTTGGTTTGACATGATCTTTGCATATGAATGAATTGTTATCAAACTATTCCATTATCATGAGTTTTAATTTTATTACATCACACTTTTTGGAATAAAAACTCATTGGGAATGCAATTAAAATTTAGTTGTTACAATGTAAATCTGAAGTGTATGTATATCACAACTGAATTTGCGTTCTTGAGGCCACCACACCTTTTGTTTAATTTCAAAATTCTTTCTATAATAAAACAAAGTTTTCAGATTATACTATTTCAAATTTAAATTTAACAACTTACCACATATAAACAAAATTGACATTAATGACAGATACAGTAAACCTTTTCAATTGAGTGTGCGTCATAAATAATATCTTAGACGACTAGTTATATGGTCCACTGTTTTAGTTCCATCTCTCATGAACTTGGTGCGCTGCTATCATTTTTTGTCGTTCCGTATACCTGTTCTCTGCCAAATAAAATACACTGTTCTTATTTTCTTTATGATGCGCCGTGACAATAATTGAACTGGCACAATTGTGATAATTAAATATACACTGAGGAACAAATAAAACTATGGAATAATCCTAAAGCAAATGCATTAAAAATGTTCTTTTGTTTACTTGAATTTTATGTTAAACAAGCCATTATATAGAAAATAGTAAGTGAGTAATAGTACAGTTAATTATATTAAATATATTGACTCCTTAAATCAACGAGTATCAAGGTCATTTTGTTTGAGAACCTATTAAATACAGATGAAAGTTGCCATACAATTTGTGTACTGACTAAGTTCATATTATAAAGTATAGATTTTACATTAACACTTCTCAATAATATATGAGATACTTTTAAATTCCTAAATATCTGATTTTAGAGGATATTCTTTTGGAGGAAACATGCAATGCACCTTAATAACGAATCTTGGAGCATATGGTTCATATGCCTTTAAGAGCATATATAAACAACTTATCGTTTTTTTGTATTATGTATTGTCAAGAATATTCTGAATTTGAAACCAAACAAAAAATAGTTTGTTTGAAGCTTTGACTCTGTGTGTCAAATGTATTATTCGTGAAATGATATATCTGGTGAATTTACACATTTATTACCATAATTATAACAAACACTTCATAGGGATTCAATTATTTTCTGTTAGGTAAGTGAGGTGGGGCTTTTAAAAAGTAATCATCTCAGAAAAAATACGTGTAATAAATCTATTGTACCCATTTTTTTTCACAAAATTTTCCATTTTACGAGAAAATCTGAGCATTTTCTAAAGTTATATATCATTAGCACTATTAAGAAACTTTTTCTACTGCCTGTAGAATAGAAGGCATAGAGAAAAACGTTTATTTGTTTATAATTTTTTTTTCACAAAATACGTATTGTCCAGATCCCATTTCCGCAAAGACCAAGTCAAATCCTCATTTTGCATGAAATTTCATTGGGACTATACCTAAAATTCTAGTCTCGTTGACTAAGAAATTTACAATAAGTGGACACTTTTTTCACAATACGCGAGAGTCTTGCGGTTACTACTCATAATATATTTGTTTCTTTGTTTGCCATTGTTTCAAATAATGAATGTGAATCAAAATTTAATAATAAAACTGATGACTCTTATCGATTGATGATTCCCTCCATTGTTTCACTGCTGAACTTCATGATTCAACCCAAGGAATCCAGAACCAAATCAACCTCAAAGCACGTTCCTTTTTTTTAACATGAAGATGACAAAATTGTAACCGCGGGCTTCCTTACGAGCGGTATGAGTAGCATTGTTTGGACAACGATGGTGTGGTCACCAAATAATTATAAATATATGACTGACATTAGGTAAATTCAGTATTACTGTTGGTATTTAGTTTGAGTAGTTCACAGTTTGATCACATTGCTTGCTGTGTAATTAAGGAAGTTAGATCGAGATGATTATTTTAAAGTTCTTTCTTGTGACGTTGGCTCTAAGTTGTGTATCTGCTGCACCGACTTTCTTTGATTCTGATCAGCTGGTAAGTTTTTATCATATTCAATATAATTTATTTACTGAATTCATTAAAGGAATAGCTATAATTCCTTATAGAATCACTCTTGTGCTTGTCCATCTGTCAAAACCTATTATCCCATTCTTCCCTTTTATTTACGAAACTGTGGAGCCAATAATTAAAAAAAAATAGCGAACATAGGACCATACTCAAAATTTACAAGAAAAATAAAAAGAAAATTCTAATGTTAATTTTAGAGGAAAAATAAAACCAAAATCCTAATATTAATTTTCGGTTGCAAGTTATAAAATTAACAAAGAATTTTTTTGTAGTGCGTTATGCATTATATCAAGTAAAAAATCTCTTGATGAAGAATACAAATATAATTTTTTTCATAATTTTAAACTAATTTCTTTTATTATTTTTATGTTTTTTTGGGCAATAACACCACAATAGAAATAAAACGACGTATATTGATGGAAAACCAAACGTTTCAAAGTCTATTCTGACTTCGTTGTCAATGGCTTTATATTTATTGATGTAAATTGCAAAATGAAAATCTGATTTATGACATTTCTTTTAGTTATTAACTAAGTTATACAAAACTGCATCTATTTCCCCTTTGTCTGGGAAACTGTAATTTAAAAAATAATAATAAAAATATTGAGACTCTCTCAAAGTTTGTACAAAAAATAAACCGTAAAAGCTCTAATTAATTGTGGGGGAAAATAATAAAATTAAATAAAAAAAAAATTTATTGAAGTTCATCATGCAATACATCAAATAATATCGCCTTGTTTTGAATAAATATAAGAATATTTTCTGTTTTTTGAAAAATATTTTATTTAAAAGACAGTAAGAAAAATATGCCTTTATCACATATTATCTCCGGAAAAGAAAACTTTTCGTAACAGATCTAAAGAAACCAGTATGTAGCAGGGTAAAGTGGTAAGGTTAAAGCGTTATTCATTTCAAAATTCTTGAAAAATTAAAACCAGAAAAAAGGAAAAACTATATACACTATTTGTTTGATATCTCCGAACAAACCATGAATTAAAAACTTTGTCAATGTAATTTTTTTAGTCCGGTATTTACTCTGAAACACCCTGTATTTGTCAGGAATTTTGGTATAAAAGTGTGGACACACTGTCTCCAGTATTTAGATTTAGTTGATTGTAAACAAATTAGATGTTCATATTTAGCTTATTTTTTTCTGATTTTGTTAAGAGATTGTATAATTGTATAATTAATTAAATTTTTCTCTGGTGTGAAGTTTACTGGAGATTTTAAAATATATTCAGCAAATACTTATCTAGAAAGCGGCTTTTATTCATCTAATTTAAACCACATTGTAAGTTAACTGTCAAATGACTTATGGGAAATGGATTTTGGCTAAATTTTTTCAAATTCATTTATGTGATAGATCTTAAAGAGTAGATCCAAAGTGCTCGTGGGTACAAAGCTCCAGAGCCAATAGTTTAGGATCTACAGCCCTCTAAAGTTGATGTGATCATTTCCCATAAGGATTCTGGACCACGTCAGCTTTAGAGAGCTGTATATCCTAAACTATTGGCCCTGGAGCTTTGTGCTCACGAGCACTTTTGATCTACTCTTCAAGAGCTATCACATACTTGAATTTGAATAAATTTAGTCAAAAGCCATTTCCTGTAAGGATTCTGGACCACGTCAACTTTAGAGGGCTGTAGATCCTAAACTATCGGCTCTGGAATTTCCCATAAGTCAATATAAAAAAATCTTGAATTTTATAAAGTGCCATGGGATCTGTAATAAAAATACAATTACTTATATTTATGTTGAAAATAAGAGAAACAGTAAAATTGAGAGCGCTTAATACTGAGACGTAGTTCACATAGGTAGCACAGTTACATCCATTATTCAAAACACACATTTTCTATGAATCATTAAATATGTATGAAATGGCGATCGTAATTTTTGAAGTTTCTATTATTACTTTACTGATATTGTATCCAAGTATGAGATCACAAAAATGAATATATTTGTGTAGATATTTAAGCCATTAAAGTTTTACCTTTGTTCAAAAACTTACATATTGATTGTTTGATTTCAGCATAGAAGATTTATTCAATTTAAACAGAGGTCGACTGACGAGTGGAACAAACTCTGCAGAGCTCTCCAAGTCTTTCAATTTCAATGTGACTTCAACAAAACCCCGCCATTCCCGACTATCCTTCATATTTTGATGATGATCAAGACGAACAGCGACCCCAATTTAGACCTCCAACTAAATTTATTACAACCACCACAACTGCTAAATACCCAAGTAAAGATTTCAGTCTGGTAACAGAATCCAACGATGTTCCATCAATCACTACGAGGAAATCACGGTTTATTCCTCCTTATATACCACCTCGACCTGACCCACCAGTTCTTAAACCCGAATTTAATTTCAATACAGGTAATTCTCCTAGAACTTTTGTACCTAGAAGTTTTGGACCTAGAAGTTTTGGACCTAGAACTGTACCTACTGAACAAGATGACATGAATGAAATGGCAGGAGGAGAATACGGCCTTTCAGGGGAACAGTATGACATGGTAGATGACTATAACTATTAATTGCAAGTTTCAGTTTATGGAGTAAAGTTGTTATGAAGTAGTTTACTATAAGTTGTGTTAAAGACGTATAATAGAATTTTTGAAATAAAGACTGTAGCTATTTTTTAGATTTGTGATATATAAATTTTCTTTTCTTGAAATAATAAAGTTTCTTAAATGAGGCCCTTACTTACACGTCAGAGATACGAAAATAGTGAAATGCTAAAATTGCATTTGTTTCGACCGACCAGGTACTACTTTGATCTTGAAATATCCATGCATGTTAGTTTTCTGTGGAAGAAATATAGTCTCTTCGTTTACAAAAAAATTATAAATTGTACCAAATAAACAAATGTAACATCCAATTAATATACAATACCAGCAGAAAATTTTCTTTTCGTTCTAGTTTACATTCCAAAACTCCATTTGTGAAATTTTAAATTAGAAGCGTCAGTAGTCGGCACACCCCAAAAAGGCTAACGTTACTTGCTGAGGTTACCAGTTACCGAGGTACCATAACATTTGTATGCTGACCAAGTTCATACCATAAAGTAATTATTTTACATTAAGACTTCTAAATAATATCTGAAACTAATATACGAATTATTCTCAGCTCGTAATATAGGATACTCTCTTCGAGGTGTCATTCCTTTGTACGCAAGACAATATATATATATATATATATATATATATATATATATATATATATATATATATAATATTGTTTCTGTTTAGGGAACCTTCATCAGTTGCGCTTCCCACAATTAAATCTCCTCTCGAACACTTCTTTATATATTTGATACATTTCGTTAAATTTGAAGACGCGAAAATCCTAGATGTCGGTCTTATATCTCGCGTCTTCAAATTTATCGTAATATAGGAATTCCACCCGATAGGTTCGTCTGCTTGAAATCTAAGGTAACGGGAGGTTGAAAATAGTAACTCTACATTAGTAGGTATAGAGTTTGAACTTCTTGATTTACCTGGAAGATTGTGATATAGTTTCACCACTGTTAGAGGGTAACTCTGAATTTCTTTTTAGTGAAATCTAGAATACCTTTTCAATTGCCAAGTAACATTCCAAATTATATTTATAAATATGAAACATAATAATAATATGGAATGTTTGACTACCTTGTGAATTTACATACTTATTAGCATAATTTTGATAAATATTTCAGGAAACTTAAATTATTTTCTGTTAGGTAAATGTGAGGGGGTTTTAAGAAGTAATTAGAATAATTACTTTTACATATAGCTATAGATATTTGGTAAAATTTTGAATTCCAGAGCAAGGCTTGGTCATCCAGATCCTTTTCATTATTAAAGCTTAGTCTGTTGTAATTAAACTGACCCCGTTATATATTCCTACAATATTAAATAAGTGAAGAACATTTCACTTACATTACAATCCATCAATGTATATATTTTAATTAAAATTAACTTACACGTCATATGTTCCATTGCACGTTTATTGAAATTAAGAATAAATTTAACGTTAGGGCTTGAAACGTAATTAGTGACAATTATTTGAATTTTCCTCAAATTTATGTCTATTACTAAGATGACACAAATAAATCAGTGACAAAGAGATAACGAGATGGTAAGTATATTTCTGGTAAAGCTTACGCGTTCATATCTTATTCTCAATGACTGTCGCTCTTTTTTACATAATGGTGTAAATTAAGTAACTAAATTATTGAGAATCAGTGGTTTATAATGTAAATCTGATAGATAGAATTAAAATTTTATGCCGAACTTTAAACACCGAGAAAAGTTGCAAAATATAACGGTTGCTGTTGGTACAAATATTTTTGACGTAATGTTGCAGATCTATTGACTTATCTTCAGAGTTTTGTTTTTGCGATTAATTGATAATAATTGAAAAATGAGCATGGTGTCAACTAATTAATTTGTACAATTTTCACTGTAATATATTTTTTGCATTGACACAAGACACAGAATTTTAGAGAAATTATTTTAAGATAAAATCTGTTGCAGTATCAATTATTCGAATTATGTATCTCAATTAATTGAAGTAAGTGAAAAA